>BGPR01025288.1:0-22453 GCA_013235015.1 Araneus ventricosus | reverse complement strand
CTATCTCCTTGATTTCGTGAATAAACCTTTTCTCTCTCATAGGACTTATTACCTTACTTTTTGAACCAACGTCCAAAATTTCTAATTACACTTCCTTATAAAATAATATTTTTACCATTCAGACAAATAGTACTACAGGAATGTATTATTTTCCCAATATCATATAATAAATTATCTATAGATAAAACTAATTATCAATTTCTATTGTTTAGAGAGTGTGTTGTGGAAATTTGTTCAATACCTTAATCCTGTATTTTCTATTCGATTACAATTTCAGTAAGAAAAATTATTGTATCACAAAACAATTAATCGTATTTGAAATAAGATATTATCGTTTTTATGCTCCATTTAATTTCGAAAGCACCTAATGCAATCAATTTCTTTTCAAAAAGTTAGTAAAATTTAATGAACTGTACTTTTCTGCCAATTCTTTTCGTTACTTTGTATTTCTACATAGAAGCAATTAAACAAAAACCTTAACTGGAATAGAATGATGTTTGGAATAGCTCTCATGGATAATTTCATAACATATAGTTTATTTTATTTCTAAAAATATTTGTAATTATTCCCTTACTATATCCTCCCTTGCGTCCATCAGACGTTGAAAGGAAAAAGCTCCATTGGTTGGTTTTCCAAGAAATTCTCTTTCACCGGCTGGCACCAAGAGTATATTGATGCAATGTTTCTCAACCTTTCTGTATTTGCGATCCAGTTTTGAATCATAATTTTCATCGCGCCCCCCTCTCATATAACAATAATGTATTTTCAGTATTTTGACGCTAATGCTGCACTACGACCTTAATTACAGACATTATAAATTACCAAAAATAAGTAAATTTATTGATATTTTGCAACACCAATCAATTTCATTGACAAAACCAGATTTGTTATCTATTAGTCTCTATGGCACTGTCTTACGCCCACGATATCGGACATTCTCGTGGCTTCGGGAGAAGTCGAGAGGAATCACTAAGAATTATTAATTTTTTTTTTACTTTAGCATTGATAAGTTAATTATTAAATACATTGTACAGTACTGATACAATCATATTTATATCAGCGCAATTTGTATTACATCAGTGTAAATGTGTATTTTATTTTTTGTTATGTTAGAATGTATCTTGTTTTACTCTCCCTTTCAGCAAAATAATCAATTTTTTAAATAAAATTTTCTTTTGGATATGCACGTGCACCTCATTCAGTGCACCTCAACTCTTTGACACCGTGATGATTATCATTCAATTAACCTTGTGATGACTGTCATTCAATTGACCTCGGAAGCTATGGCAAGGTCAGGTTAATTCGTCTTTGATGTAGTGATGATTCAATTGACCTCGGAAGCTATGACAAGGTGAGGTTAACTCGACTCGTGGTTTCTACCAATTCCGAAAATGATGACATAGGTAACTTTATTTCTCCTCATCAAGAAAGGGCTCTAGAAGAGGCTGCGAAATATTATAATCAAGGTTTGAAGCACAATTCCACCAAAATAAACTTACAATCTTTTATTGTCAAACGTTCTTACACAGTTACAGACTGGAACTTATGTGGGGGAAGAGTAGGTTCAGATTTCATTCTTGTTATCTAACCACTGTTTGCAAATACAAAGTCCGTCCTAATCCTCTCAAGTAATTTCCAACATGGGCGTTAATCTAATTAAACAAGATTTTATTTTAAAAATTGCATAACTTAGTGTAAACACTTGTATAAACTTCAATTACTAGTTTTTGTTAGTTTTTCCTGTTATATTATTTTAAAATTTGGAATTTCTCAAATTAAATGATGTCGTAAAACAACAACTTACTGAATCATGAAGCAACCTCTTCGCAATGATACTCGAGCTGTACTCGTGAATCGATTAATGGCATTTTTAAATTTATAAGCAATATGATTCGGTATAATAATTCTTTAAAAAATTAACTCATTAGTAGTTGAAGTGCTTTACGGACTCTTAGTTGAATTAATGCGACAAATTATTTCCAAAAAAAGAAGGATGTGATGTAATTAGATGGCACAGAAAACTACACTGTTAACACTAAACGTACCGACACTTAATATATTCTTATTCGCACCGTAACCGGTCAAATGACCGGTTTTTGAATAAAGCCTGATTAAATGTTGTTTTTCTTGATTAAATGTTGAAAATATTGATTTCAGTTAGGAAATATATTCAATAAAGTAAATTTCAGGGTATAATTGAACAAAAAATAATTGTGTGGAATTTCTATAAAATGATCGTATTCACACACAGACAAAAATCGTTACTTGTGTTTCTGCCGATATTGACGAACATGAGACAGATTTGTGTAACGAAAACATTATTTGGCCGGTCACGGTACGTTTAGTGTTAAGAGGTTAAATAATATTTGATTAAAAGACAAAAAAGGTTGCAATACCAGGATTTTTATGCAGGTTGTTTAATCCCCAGTAGAAGATCAGACACATGCCAGCGTGGTGAAAAACGTGTAGAAAAGACACTTGCTTTTGTTTTTTACGTAGTACGAAGAATACCTGCAACAAACTAGGATGGATTAATTCGAATAACGATCTAACGTAATTGGTGAGTTCGATTTAAATCAATTCGCAAAATCGCTCAAAAATTTATAGCTTCTCTTATTTTAATTTGTTTTACCAAAGAGTTAGTAACGTAAATTAAGAGATAAATTAAAAACGTGCATTATACAAAGTATGAAATCATTTTAATTTTCAAAGAATGAACAAGAATCGCATTATATTATTAATATTATTCGCATATCTTATTATTATCATTTGAGTGCATCTTGCTTGCATCGCATTATTACTAAAGAAATAACTACCTAATTTTGAGTACAAAAGATTCAATCTTAATTGCATTGAATTTTATTTAAGGATATAAACTTAATTGCACTTCCTTATTATTACAGAATTAGTCATAACTGTCTTTTATTAATATTAATGAATTAACCTTAATCACGTCATTTATCTAAAAAAGAATATTATAATCTGCAACTAATGTACCTTAATTTCGATAATGTAATGAAAAAAACTGATTTTTATCAGACATAGTGATCATACCGTATCCAAGAGGTCTATGAACTTAATGATATATAAAAGATATCCGGGCTTCAAAGCTATCTGAAAAATAAATAAAACTAGCGGTATGGCCCGGAGTTGCACGGGCTAAATCGAATAATAGCTGAGGTCACGTGACACATGTCTGGTGTGTGTTATAATATTGTTGAAGTGTGTTGTATTAGTGTTTTCACCTCCTGCTTCAGCTGGGTGTAGATGAGATGTCCTGTGATAAATCTGGCCATGAATTCTTAAGCAATACGCTCCTCTCCCTGTAGACGGTACAATCTGTGCACCCATTGAAGCACTGGTACGACCTTATGTTATTTTTGAAATGCACTGATAATTCATCGGAGCCATCCATCAATCCTTTCATTTCCACTGGATAAACTGAAGCCTGCTCAATTATATTTTCATTAATACAACAATGAGTGTAAATTCCTCTGGTATTCTTTTCATCCCGGAAATACAACCCTCCGCATTTCAGACAGAGATTGTCCATTTCTCCACAGTTGTGTTCTTCATCAACAGGGTAAAGAACAGTTCTAGCTGCATAGAAAGTTTGTATCAGATGGTGATTTTGTCCTGCAATAACATTTAGACGGCGTTCTCTTGCATGTTGTAGCATGGCTGCCAATCGGCTATTTCTTTGTTCTTCTGTTTCTTCGGCTCTTCTCTCCAGTCCGGATTGTGCCATGTGTGACAATCCTCTATTTCGTTGTTCTTCGGTTTCTTCCGCTCTTCTCTTCTGGCCACGTTGTGCCATTACTGTCAATAGGCTATTAATTTGTTCTTCTGTCCTGGCCACTTTTTGCCATAGTTGAAAATAGGCCGTTTCTTTCTTCGTGAGTTTCAGCAACTCTCCTTTCACGTTTCATAATTGCCTGCTGTCTACGGGCATCATCCCATGTAACTCCTCTTTTTCTTTTAGGCATCGAAAAAAGCGAGAATTGAACAAACCAAAAATAGTAACTTCTAAATATCAGTTTAAAATAGCAGCTACCAGAAATATTTAAACTTGATCAAATCAATGACTAATAATTAAAATCACTAACATAACTAATCTATATCTTTTGGCACATAACTTTACAGAAACAAAACACGCCTGTAAGTTCGTTAAAACGATTCTGTTCACGTGACAAAATATCACGGGATAAAAAAAAGAATTTATACACTTCCAACAATGCATTTTTTATTTCTGTCAGCGTCATGTTTTTATTGTTGTTGTAACAATGTTCGTTAAAGTAAACGACTTCAACAATAAAATATATTTTGAATTGCGCTGCAACAATGAAAAGTATTGTTATAAAGTAACCGAAACAATGAAAAGCATTGTTGTCAATTAGTTTTTAATTAATATCTTTTTCACTAATTAAAATTTCGGAATATAAATGGCCGAAACGGCTTCCCTGGATTATTCCCCATCTTTTGGTACTTTCCGCGCGCTTCTCCGTTCGGCGGTTCGTGAGAAGATAGAAGGACATACATACATACATACATACATACGTTTGTTTACCTTCGAATTTTAATAGAGTAGATCCATCACAGGAAACCAACAATAAGACTAGAATTTTTAAATTTCGAAAAAACTGCCAGATTTTATTTTATTTCACCCTTTGCAGTTGTATATTTGCTTTCAACAACAGAGACCTTTTTACTAATTCCTTCTTATATCTGAAAGAAGTTAGTCAATAAAAATTCATTCCGGCTATCAAGCCAGCAGTAAATGAATATAATGCATTGCATTTTACAGTGCCTGTTGCATTCTTTCATTAATAATTATGCACCTCATCAACTCAGCAGCAGCAAAGGGTTAAGTCTATTTACAAATAGCAAATTGAATATTGTCACTGAATGTTCAAATAGTCGTTTGTCAAAAAATATATCTGATTGAAATCCAGTGGTCGTCTCCCTTTCATATCTCTAAAGGATGATAAGTCGCCAGGACTAAAATGGATGATGGTTGCTGTGATACATGTTAAGGTAAATATTGCAAACAAAACTTCTGGGGGTTCAAAATATGAAAATGTCGTTAACCATTTGCGGACAGGTGACTTTTTAGAACACTCAGATCAGGTTTGCGCTCTATATGCGGCATCTCGTTTTTTCCATCTCTACGCTTATTTACTTATACACAACTTTGTTTTTAACGGTACAAGATTAAAGGAACAATTGATGAATCATACAAACATTTGGGTTTGAGTTTGAATCGCTATATTCTTCGTGGACTGGATTGTCCTCCACGTCAGTCTCAGAATCAGTTTCTTGGTCGGTGTACTCAGTCACATCTCCATCGAGATATAATGCATGGGATTCGTCTTCAGCTGGTATTTTCTCGCTCACTTCTTCCAAAATAGCCGAATATTGTTTTGTAGGTGTACCTACCGTTTCCTGATAGCCAGGTGTACTTACGGAGAGTGTTACGTGCAATTTCAGGCGCGGTCAGACCGAACTGACTGATTCATTGTCAGAGGAAACTATCGGAGCAAGCAGGAGAAATGTTTATACGAGGTTAGAGTGGTGGCAAGCTCTCAACCTTCGATAGTTTTTATTCAGCTTATGATACATACCCACTGGCGCACCCTATACGCCGTACAGCAAAGGGTTACACGTTAAGCAGCTAATCTTTAGAAATTATCGCTGCATTGTATTGTTTATCTTAACAGCTATCTTGTTTTTAGCATTCGTTGGCCATATGAAGTGCTACCGACTATTGGATTTAAACCAAACTGCGTTTTTGACATACAGCCTTTTGCACTGTCAGTAACGGTAAGTATCTTCAATCGATAAAAAAGAGTTTACCTCCAGAATTTCATGAATTTTTGGGTTCTTTCTAATAACGCAGCGTGAATCCCAATATCTTATGACACCATCTATTGCCTAAAGTGAAAGAATAAAAATAAATCAGAAAAATAAATCATTTCTTAATTCAACAGTCTCTCCATTAAGAATTAATTGCATTTGAAAGGGAACGATTAATTGACAATTAATTGTGGGTATTGTTTTTAATAATATTTAATTTTTTAAAATTCGTGTTTTTTCTATCTCTGTTTTGATTGTTACACAATCGTGGTGGATGAGTCTCAGCTTCACGATTGGTGGGTCGTGGATTCAATCCCTGATATCACCAAAGATCCACAGCGTATGCAGGTCTGATGCTTGTTAAAGCCATTGGAGTCAAGCGGTCTTCCAGTGGTGGTGCGTCGTTAAAGTGGTAAGATGTTGTTGACTTAGGTATTGACCTCGTCAGATAACCACTGTTCAAAAGTATGCGATCATGAGGCTATACGCATCTCTGAAATGGGATTTAAATCTAGTGACCGTCTCAAGCGCCATCTTCGTCAGATGACGACGATGTAATTGTTCCAGAGGAGTTGTTTCTTGTGTTCTTTTCTTTTACATGTTAATTAATGGTTCGATCGATTGTACTGATATACTGACCGCTATTAATTTCGCTGCTCCCGCCAGATCTTTAATTAACCAAAGTTCTTTTCCAAATGTGTTATCTAAATTTAATTATATTAACAGGTTCTCGTTATGTTAATTTTATAAGACTTTCAACAGGATCTTTGGTGAACTGGATATTTATCATATGTCTCCTACTGTTTTTAAATCGAATTGTTTTCAAACTTTTAAATACATGACCTGATTTCTTTTTATTTTCTAAGACTATACATATTAAGATTTTTATTCGTTGATCTAGTGTTTGTGTGTGTTTGACTTTTTGACCTTGCTTTTTTAATTTTGTTTTCATTTAATGTTCTAAATTTTTTTTAAAACAATGTGTGATTTTTTTTATAATTTTAATGTGACGGTGTGCGACATGGACTTTTGGAGTCTCAGTGTGTTTTTGGTGCTTTTATAATTTTCAGTGCGTGTTTTCGTTTTAAAACATTTATGTGTTTACATTTTCATAATGAATGTGGTTTTGAGCTTTAAACTGTTGTATTCTCTGCAGTTCCTTTTTTTCTTCGAGTTTTAATTCACTTTGTGGCTTGTGTTTTTTGTATGTTTTTGATCATGCACTCTGTAAATGGAGTCACCTCTGTAGTGTGCTTTTTTGAATAAATAAATAAACGACTACGGTTTAATTTATGAGATTCATTCTAAAATAGACCATATGTACCTTGGTAACGAAACTTAAGTCTAATGTGGTGGCTGAAGTGTCGTCCTCGTCAGATGACTACTGTTCAAATTGGGAAAATTATCGCAAACAAGGCCATATGTATCTCAGAAACGGGGGCGTGAATATAATGTCTGGTTCAGGTGACCACTCATATTCTGACCGCGGTATTTCACACGACTTTACTTCAAAATAAACTCATTAAAATGACCTCCAAAACTTATGTTAATAAAAGAAAAATATATGTTTCTATAAAGTAAATTATTAATATTAATTTCTACCTTAAGCAATTAATTTGGACATAATATCAATGAAAGTTAAAGGAAACAAACCATATCTACAAAATATATGCACAAATACCGCAGTCCAAATATGTAGTGATAAATATTTACAAAATAAATGAATTAACTTTAATTTTTTTGGAAGACAAACCAAAAAACGTATAACAAAAATGATACACACAAAACGATGACACTTAGAGAGCCTCTTGAAAAGGGGAACGCTAAGTGAACGTAAAAAGTTTCCGCTGTTTTCTACATAATCGTCAGCACAGTCTAAAAAGAATTTTGCCCTAGAACACCTTAATATAGACAAAGAAAGTACATTTTATCTCTAGTTCGTCTGCTTAATTAATTCTAGAAAAATTCACTATATAGAACTAAATATTAAACCCTATCTCTGTTTTCCTACAATTTTATCTTGAATACTGATTTTGTTGATTATAAAATGCACTTACAGAATAGGCTATATATAAATTTGCAAATGCCTGAAGAAGATTATATACAATCAGGACTTTCTGAAGAGAATAGGGTTTTCGTTTTTTCATAATAGCTGGTCCAATCCATTGCACAAACAAAACATAAAAGACGACAATTGAATATGGTACAAGTGGATATTTCACTAAGATCTTATTGTGGATACCTAAAAGAAAAAAGGCATTTTGTGAATTGTCTATTGAGTAAAATTGCACTAAATTTATACTATAATGCAGTATTACCCAGATGTAACGTTCTCGTCTTTAACGTTTTCCCGTCGTTTCCAGACATTTTTGTTTTTCTCCCCAGATTTCCAGAGTTTTTAACATATAAGTGGTTTCCCGATATTTACGCAATACCTCTTGTCCCTTGAAAATTGATTGAAGAGGGATAATATTTTTTTCATATAAGTGTCTTTATAAACAACTAGCCGTTGTACCCGCGGCTCCGAACGTATATATCTGTTCCATACATACATGGACCCGCTGAATATGTAAAATGCAGTCTGTGATATGGAAATAAAATTGATTTTGAAATCAGTCGCAAATCCTTAAAACAGCTGTTTAAAATGAGATGTAAACAAACAGAAATTCAGCGCATACGCAAAGCACAGATCCTGCTATTTCGCGAATGTGCGGATGAAACGCAAAGCAGAGATCCTGTTGTTTTACGCATGCGCGGATCGAGAATGGCATGCGCGGATTGAGGTTGGATCGGATTTAATTATTTAACTCCCTTTTTTATCTTGAGAAACGTCGATAAATGCCCTACAGAATGGTACAAATATGTCCAATAATCATTTTGTGTTTCTCGACTTATAAATGTTCACATATACAGACTCTTTAAGGGTATATTTAAACAGACATAAATTCCGCGCATACACAAAGCACAGATACTGCTACTTTGCGCATGCGCGGATCGTGGTAGGAAAATAATTATTAAAATAGCAATTATTAAACTCCCTTTTTGATTTTGATATGCGTTTAATATACAAAAATCTTCCTCGATAAATGACCTACAAAATGGTACAAACATCTCCAATATCAGTTTAGTATTTCTCGAGTTTTAAGCGTTCAGACATCAGACGCTTTCAGGGAGCTTCATTTTATACTATGGATAGAGAGAGTGATTATATGATTAGATACTTTTAAAATAAATTGTTTTACAACTGAACACTGAATATTGCCTAGGATATTTCATATGCAATTAAATTTAATACACAAAATTGCAACACATTTTTTGAAATTTGTTTTATTATAAAAATATCTAAAATACATTTATAATTTAAGCATTTTTTCGAAAATTTCAACAAGAATTGTGATCTTTAAACTTGTATTTGAATATTGAGAAATGGCTTTATAAATTATCATCCGAGAACACTAACAAGACATCACTCTACTACAGTATGGAAAATAATTTAAATAATTTATGATGCATTCAAGCAGAACAATACTCTAATTCAGACACTTCAATTAAAAGCATCATGAAATATTATTGAACTCTTTTTCTCAATTTTTGTTTAATATTATTCTATTTTAATACAGCATGGATTCTTTTATAATTATTGATTGTACATTTCCTTTACTTTGGAAGTAATTTTTCCGGACTGCACAACATCCATAATAAGAACAGTTCCTGAATATATTGATCATAAATATCGCCGGCTTCATGAAGATTTTATACCACATAAAGTTTCAGACAGTGTTGGAATTTTAGGTCAAGGACGTAAACTAAGAATTATGGATTCTCTACAATACTCCCAAACCATTATCAAGTTTTCATGAGAATTATGCAAAAGACCCCTTCTGATTCTGAGATCACACCGTGTGAAAAAATGTGCAAGTTACGGAATCCTGAATTAATCTAGAAAGAATTACTGAATAGCTTTTGTTTCTTTTAAAACTCTTTCCCATATTTGGTTTGCTTTGGTATGAGTTTAAAGCAACAACGACCTTTGTCTATACATACTGCGATAACCTATATATCTATACTGTATAAGGCATGAGTCAAATATATTGAATTTTAAATTTTTGTACGCCTCTAGTTATTTTCTTATATTAAGCTCACATTCATGAAAATTAAGACTGTTGTGTTCTATATACCTTTGGCCCCTCTTTATTTTATCTATCTCATGCCAAGGTATAAGTTGTTAAATTTATTAATGCACGAAACTCGTAACATGAATATGACATAAAGATAAGAATGTCTTGAAAATCTTTTGAAAAAAAATAATATCTTAAAAATCTTCCGAAAAAGAATAATATCTTAAAAACTTTTGCATTCCATTCATGTGCTGAGCAATCATTCGTTCAAACAAGATTCTAAGATTTCCTCGTTTCCTAAACCAAAAAGACTCGTGCCAAACCTTAAAATCTATGTGTTAAAGCAGAAATATTATTGTAGTAGTCTAAAATAAAATAATTAATGCAGTTAGTTTGTAAAAATCTTGTTGAAATAAGAAAACTTACTAAAACTGCTGCTAAAATCTGAAACTATACTCAAAACAGGAGATGTATCGTTTACCATGGTACCTGAAAACAAATAGAACATACAAAAATTAATGTAATTCTTTTATTTTTATATAATCAGAATTATATATATAAAAATGAATGAACATTTTTATATAATCAATGCTTTGAACACACGTAATTTTGAATTCAAAAATTTGGTTTATCTTCATTCAGTGCTTTATTAAGTAGAATCTTTTTTTAAGATGAAATATTAAGTTTGTTTTGTTATATAATTAAATATACAGAGTGGTCATAAATTATTGACGATTTCGTTACTCTAACCTAGTAATTCTTTGATATGTTTCAATTGATTTGCTTTCTTAGAACCGGAAACGTGCCATACGCGCCTTCTGTTGCATGGTAGCCATTTTAACACGTACTTTGGATTGTGAAGATTTTGTGCGCCGCAGCGACGGGTTACCTATCTCAAAAAACTTTTTGAGCTACTCTCTCATTTAAAGAAGAAACGAAGTTGCTACATTATAGGTTTTGACGTAGACTTACGTCTCTCCATAGTGGTCTAATGGTGTGTCGGGAAAGGAAAAACCTGTGACGCTTTTGGCGCTGATGTTAAACGCTTATAGCTCCGCAACCAAATAACGTAGAGAATTGGTTTTAGTTTCATTTAACAGAGAGAGGTGCGCATTGAAAATAGCAAAAAGAATTCTAGAATTTGGAATTACGGTTTAGTCACAGTCGAGCTGCAAAGTTGGTAAAAATCACGAAAAACTTTAATGACGTCACAGCGACCGATGCGCGCGCATGCTGACTAAGGTAATTCATTCATCGATCGCGTGAAATATTCCTGAATAATGTTTGAATTACTTCGAATTTCGTTCCAGAGTTTAACGCTTATAGCTCCGCAACCAAATAACATAGAGAGTTGGGTTTAGTCTCATTTAGCAGAGAAAGGTAGACATTGAAAATTGCAAAAATAATTTTAGAATTTGTAATTACAGTTTTGTCACAGTCGAGCTGTAAAGTTGGTAAAAATCACGAAGAATTTTACATAGATAGAGTCACATAGTCACACTAGACTAATAGTCACTATAGACTATAGAGTTAATAGTCTCATACAGCTACTTTAGTCACAGAAAGTCACGGTTAAGTAAGGTAAGTAAGTCTACGACCTCAATCCCAGTTGCCGTTTCGCAGAGACCCCGTCGATTTTTTTTATTACTTTTTGAAATGGGCCCAATAATTTATGACCACCCTATACAATACAATTGAAAAAATTAGCAATTTTTTCGAATTATAAGACAAAAATCATATGATCTAAAGTTTTTCTTCTTATTCATTTCGAATGCAAGAAAACGTTTTCTCTTTTATAAACCGTATACTGAACGTTTCATATGTTTTGGCCACGGAGTTCAGTATTCATGAAATCATAATAATGTTAACTAATAAAATGCAGATTGATATTTCCTTTTCTTTCTAAATGAACACTCTGTAGTAGGGATAATTGGGAATTTTTCAGCTGCTTGTAATTTGCTTTATCCTTCTTTTTCTCTATGACACATCGGAAAAAAATATTGAACCAAACCAATTTGCTGTGCTTAAGAAATATTACACTTGAACTATTTAAAAACTATTGAGTGAGAAATACGTAAATAATAATTTAATTTTTAAATTCTTTTATTTTGGAGTATATATTTTGAAATGCTTTATTGATTTAAATAGAAAATGTATTACAATTGTATTATCAGATGACATCAAAACTGAAGCCGTATAAAAATTTTTAACCGTTAAAAATGTACATAATTATTAACTTACTTGCAATAGAACTAGAGACATCAGTCATATCCAATTTCAAAAGACAAATATTGCTCGTAATGTTTGAAGAATAAAACCTCTGCAAAAAAGTGAAAGGTTTAAATAGAGATATTGCCACATTAAAAAAAAGAAAGAAACTTCTTAACTTTGCTTGCCTTAAAATTATAAAATTAGATGTACGTGAACTAAAACTTTATGTTTCCTTATTTAATTAATTTTCTATGAGTTATTAAAAATTTACTGGCAACATTGCGTAAAATTATCCATTATCATTATTAAGAGAGTTCTAGTGATGTTCAAATTTAAGTGCGAGCCTTAGTTCTTTGAACTTTTATTTATTTTTATCTCTTTCTCCTGTTTTAGTCTTTTTTGGCTTTCAATCTGGATATCAGCATTTTTTTTCTTCTTGAACCGCAGTTTGTAAATAAACTAAATTATTTTTTAAAGCTGACTTTTTCGTGAGAATATTATTAATCACCACACAAAAATAAAACTGGCATTATTTAGCGCTAATTTCCTTAGTAACTTAAACAAAAATGTTAGATATTTAAACTTACTACATACAATGCTCGAAATTTTTTTTGGAAAACACTTACGATGTCAGTTGAAATGTCGTGAAAACAAACATGGGAATAATGATAACTGAAAAAAAAGGAGAAGATTTTTTACAACGTATATTAGTTATTTTCATTAACAATAGGGGATTTTCTTCATAGTATTTTAAAAAAAGAATTTAATGGAGACATTTTATTTTACATAATATATGAACGAGGGTTGGCTAATCTTGACAAATGAGTTAAAATTTCCCTATATTTCAAAATAATGCATCTGTTTACTTGGCAATATTATGAATGTATAGACTTTTTATTATCAAACTAACTTTGAACTAAAGCAAACAGAAAGTTCAAATGGTTACCAAATTCTGTCAAGTATTACCAGACCTTCTGTACTAAAGGTTATAATGGAGAAAAGGAGTAGAAGAACGTATGAAACAGTGCCCAGAGCTTCAAGCATTCCTTAACCCCACGTTTTCTAAAACCTTGGGGCGCAAAGACCTCAGAATACTAAAGCGATCGAGTCCTCTTTCAAATATAGAGAAATTTTCTACCCCGTCAAACTCGCAATGGTAGTTTGCATACTTATTGGGTTGATATACAAAAGAGGGTTCTGTTTAGCTGATGGTTATTAGGGGGACTTATTACAAGGAAATCGGTTCGGTTGAAATGAGAGTTCTAAAAAATCTCCCTACTTCCAAAACCCATTTGGGGAGCCACTCTAACGAACAACACATATATATCGGATAGTCAATAAATCACACTTAATGAAAGGGAGAGGCAGAATTTCCTAACGATATTTGGGCTCTTCGAGCGCCCGCCGTTCTTTAGTTGAAGTAGCGGTTTAGGCCTTTAGTGTTGAAAGAGTCAATAAGAATAAATTATTCTTCTTGCTGTGGGTATTATAATAGTAAGGAACTGTTTCATTATTATTCAAATTATATCTATTTAAAGGTCTTGTCTCTTCCCTTATCTGACATATCTATTGACGTGAATAAGTCATTATATAAAAGCAATAGTGACACTTTATGAAGAAACGGATCATTAAGATTGTGTCTGTATATTTAGTTTTTAGGAACGCATGGTTGAGAAGATATACTGAATATTTGCTAGTCTCTAGATTTCCCCATCTCACCTGGCCATAGGTTAATTGGCATAAACGCTATTTAAAATATTGCTGTTTACAGAGAAGGCAGGAAAGATTATTCAGTATTCCATAATCTTCATGAATGATCCTTCTTGCAGAGGTATTATGGTAGCTGAAAATTAAAGCATTATTACTGATATTGTACGGATCTAAAGTGCGATATATATCTCTTTGATTTTCATACTAGATGCAACAGAAGATTTTAACAGCAGAAATTCGCTAATGTGGAAAGGAATCGGAGGGAAATGAAGGTAACAAACTTATGTTAGGAATTTTTTTTATTGAATATATATTTACAGGTAATGTGTATCTACTACTACCACATCACATCCCCTTTCCTAGAGCGTAGATCACTCCTGATTAGTTTGGGACGGATGTGAGTCGGAAAGGGAGGCCTGGGGTAAATCTTATTTTTAATATCTATGAGAAAAAGGAGAAGAAATATTTAAAAATTATTTGAAATACGAGATTTAAATGGGTGGGATTGTTTTTAAAGCAACCGAAATCTGAAAAAGGCAACAGCAAAATTGTTGCTGAACTAGCATTGCACAACATTTTCTTTTTCTTTTGATAAATTGCATCATTCATGGAGGGGAATGGAAGTACTGAAAGCTATCAGTTTAAATCTTACATACGAAGTGTCATCTAGCAGAGGTATCAAAACAGAAAAAAAGAATCCAAATATAAAAATACATACAAATGCAAAAATTGACTAACAAAGGTAGCAAATGAGAGAGAGAGAAAGGAATTCAAATATACAAATATGTGCAAATAGAAAAGCAGCACGTACTTTTTAAATATGTTCTCTAGAATTGGATGATATGTAAAAATGGAAGATCAAGTTTCAACAACCAATAAAAAATGAAACAATAAAAAGATAACAGACATAACAAAATAGGGGGTAAACTAATGAACACGCTACAAACAGGGTGAAAGGACTAATATTTGAAACAACAAAGCAAACTCTTCAAAAGATATTAATACACTAGAAAATCACCCGTCATGGTTTTACGGGTGCAAATTGCCTCTTCATTCGAGAGATTTCCCTTCAAATTTGACGTGTTTAAACAGATATATATGCGAGAGAAATGTTTAACATTGATTGAAAACAAATAAAATAAACATATGTTTTATGACAGTATTTTTTTTAATTTACATATTATTTAAATATTTCTTTATTCAAAAACCCTCTTGGTGAGCAAAATTCCATGTGAAGTATTTTTCGTTGTTTAATAATTTTCCTTGTACTTCAGATGTCTTTGTTTAAATTTTAACGTGATTGGGAATTCTAGACCATGAAAGTGCAACATAGAGCTGTCCATGTGAAAAGACAGGCTCATCGAGGTAAATTCCAACATGATCGAAAGTTTGCCCCTGCGATTTGTTGATAGTCATCGTGTAAGCTGGAATTAACGGGAACTGGCGGCGGTTGAGAACGAATGGTAGATTCACGTCATTGGTGACTAATTTAATTCTTGGCAAAGAAACAACATCGCCCCGATTGCATTCAGATACAATTTTTTTTTTTGCAATCTCTTGAGAAATAACTCCTTGTGCACCAACAAGTACAACACAAGGCTTACAGAAGTAAGTAAAAGACTCAGAAAAAGGCTTGAAGGAAGCTTCAAATTAAATGAAACAAATGCAAATTCCAAACAGAAAAGGGAGAAGAGAAAAAAAAAGAAACACATATACAATAAATTGGTCACATCCATACGAACACATGAATGGTATTTGGCGTCCAAACTATATCACGCGCATGATATACCACTGACGTAATTTACTACTTTCTATTAAAAAATGGAAATTAATTTGAAATATAGGGTTAATATAATTTAAAATTTCTCGGGAACTATTGATCATAGCGAGATAAATTTTATATCAATCGATAGGAAATTTTATTTCACTATTTTAGAGCTATTAAGTATGAAATTAGAACAACAATTACTTACAATTTTTACAATTTAAATTTAAAATTACTGAAATTTAGGTTCTCTAACAATGAAATAATGCTGTTTTACGTCTCGCAGTGCTGTGGCGCGAGTTTTATTGTTGGTGACGTCATAGTGTTACCGGAGGATCTGGGCTATTACATTAGTAATACTCTTACAAAGACAATTTAAAAAATTTACTTAAAGATACTTTCTGAAGAGATAACAGAAGAGTGGTGAAACATATTTGTACGTACAGTAGATAAATTAAGAATAACAAAGACTGGCTGAAGAGTTCGAAAAACACAATTGTACATAGTCGTTGTCAAATAATTTACGAGGAAACGGGATCAAGGACAAAAGCAGCGTCATCCATAGATGTTCAATGTTCTTTCCGAGTTCATGTTAGGGTGATGATGGCAAAATCAGGTTTCAACATCTGAGCAGCTGCTCATTTGTCTGTATGAACTCCATAAGGATCTTCAGGTGGGTGGAGCGAAAAACATGGAAGTCGTAAATTTTCAATGTCTGTATGCGAAAAAGTTGCCTATTACCAATCCTATTTATATAACGAAATCTCAGCTAAATCAAATTATATCTTTGACTGCCGAAATAACTGAAATTCGTCACAAAACTAACAAAAGCGCATTCATAAATTATTATAGTTCTGATTTAAACCAAGAGTGGTTGAAATAGACTGTCAGAGAAATCAAAAGATTTTACGGATCAAAGGAAAGTTAGACGAATGGTAATTGGAAATATTCTATATTATTACTCTCAGAAGATATTTTGCGAATTCTTCACGATGTTTTACGCTATTCTGAATGCCGTACAATATCGTGAGGAAATCATGACAAAATTGTGGACCGTCTTGGGCTAATTGGGCTGACATTAAAGAAAGCAAAATCCTTGAAAAGAAGATTTTAGCGAAAAGACAAGGCTACAGAAAGAAATCAAAACCTTCAACTGCAAGAAAGACACTGAAGGAAAAAAGATTAGTGACTTTCTCTTTTTGTTAGGTGGTCCATTTTAAATTCTTTATGTACACATGATGAATACGAAGATATTGGATATAAACGATGCGGAACGATAAACACAATTATAAATCAAAATTTTTCTTTAACTTCGCAAGTGATAACTATTTTTCCAAATGTAGCACAGGCTTGCGACAGAACTAGTGTTTCTGATAGATCAGCCGATATTCTTATAAATTGGGCTTTAAAAGATATGAGAATAATTAACAAAGACGATTCTTTTAAAGTAGTCGATCGTAATAACATAAGAAGTAAAAGAATAAAAACCCGCAGTGGCTCTTGAATAGGAAAAATGAGGGAAAACGCTCTTTATCGGAGTACGACATATAGTACTTTGACCGCCGGAAAGACAAGACTGGTAATGGTTAAGGAAGGAGAAAGAGTAACTAGAAAGAACCATATCCGGCACTTCTCTTAACATGAAAATAAGCAAAAGTTGATCGTTCTAAGTTTCAAGCTGTTGGGTGTGATGGTACAGGGATTAATACAGGTTCTGAAAATGGTATTCATAAATCAACTAGAGTTTTCTTCGGGACATCCTCTTTAATTCTGTATTCGTTACATGCAAATGAATTGCTATTACGTTATCTATTGCATCATTTGGACGGAAAAACTACTGAAGGATACTTCGGAGATGTGTACTAGATTTACGGGGAAAATATAGAATCTTATGAAAAACGACTATAATAAACTTAGAAAAAAGTGTAATCTGTAAAAAAATTTCTTATTATATTTTCCTCTAAATATTCTGCAGATTTTTGAATACAGAAAAAAACTGCATTTTTTCTTCAATTTAATTTAATAAAATATGCAAAAAATTCTTTTTATTTTTTCTTTAAATATCCTGTAGATTTAAGAATTTGTATTTTGTCTTCAATTCTCACTTGCAGTTATTTAGCAATTTTCACAAAATCATTAAACTTGACCAATATCTGTTTTTTTTTGAAGATTTAACTGCATTATCTAAATCTGCATTTCTCTAAATACATATTTTTCAGCATATTCTCTAATATTGCAGCTTTATTTTCCATTTATCTTTTAAGAACATCTAAAGTACACCAGTTATTTGCATGAATTTTACTTATTCTTTTACAAATTATAATTTTTAGAAAATATTAATTATAAGGTTTTTGAGTTTGCACTGACTTGTAAAGTCTTTACAGACTGAGTCAGCTTAAAAAATATAATACAGGGGAGGTGGCTACAGAAACTGTGAAAAAATTTCCCTGATTTAAGGCTTAATTATATTAGTTTCCTGGCTTTCTCCCAACTCAGAATCACTGTATGTGTACAATATAAATCATTAAATACACTTTTACCAGTTATTTAAAATGAATATATATATATATATATATATATATATATATATATATTAAATTTTATTTTATATAAATAGAATAAAAATAAAAAATCTATTTAAACAGTATATTACATTTCTTATATGTAAAAGAATACTGGAAATTTTAACAAAATACTTTGTTTCTAAAACTGCATAAGAATTCTAAGAAACATTAAAACTACTCTTTGCAACACAAGTTAAGTTATATTAACAGTAAAGGTTATAATGATCTTTGCTCAAAACTTCAATAACTAATTAGTGCTCTTTGCATGAGTACCAGAATAAGATATTGGAGCACAAATATAAAAATAGTATAATTATACGTACCTAATAATATATGTTTTTTCAAAGATTTAAACAGGAGAAACTGCCAAAATATTACTTCAAATCTTTATTCTTTAACAAATCATAAGAAATTAATTGCTCTAATGAAAAACTTATGCTTTTATAAATGAATATAAGTTTTTTTTAATTCCATTTATTATTACAAATAATACTGCACATAAGATACTAATTTATAGATAATAACTCAAGTAACAAATAACAGCAACGCAGTATTTTTATACTTTTATTACAACATAAAAATACATTTTTACATAAATTCACTGTAATACACTTCCTACAATAACAACCAAGATGAAAAATGCTTACTGAAAAAGAATCGAACTGATGATAAATTACAGAATAAAAACTCATTATAATGAGAACCCAATTGAGAAATTAGAACTGCACATGGATTAAAAGCTTAAAATAAATTTGAAGAGAAAGAATATACTGAAATGTGTTACAATTTTAAATTATACTATATTTACATGGAAGCAAAATGTAACCAACTAGAGTGCATAAATGTTATTGGTGTAAAGGCAGTTTTAAATAAAGGTAAAACATAAATAAGTAAAAAAAGATGTTACTTAAACCTCTCTTGATTACACACTCCAAGCAAAATTTTTGACATTTATAAAAATATTACACATATTTATCTGTAAATTTTATACTTAAAATTAACAAAGTGTCTAAATTTATTGAAATACATTGCACACTTAAAAAACTGACTTCTAAAATCACAAATAGGCACATAAAAGTTACTCCTCACCCAAAAAAATCTCACTTGGTAATCAAATATATTATAAAAGATAGCCATTTCCTGTGTAAATTTCTTTTTGCTATTCCTTGATTGCCTAATGAAGCCTTTAATCTCCCGAAACCTGCAAAATAAATTATTTAATTCGAGAAAATTTTTCTGCAACATAGTGAAAGACATAGCTCACGCAGATTTTTTTTAAACAATTGGTTTTTGTTACCATCAGTGGCAAATCCAGGGGGGTGGCTATCGGGCTGCAGGTCCCCCCCCCCTCAGAGCTAGACCAGAATTCTTTATTTTTATCTAAAATCACTACAGCTGTTTTTTCTTCATCTCCCTTTAAAGAAAGTGAAAACATTTCTTCCTGGTTTTTGACAGGCTTGAAAGTTCTCACTTTTGTAGTCATTCCACTCATATTTGCAGCATTGACATGGTCAAAGAATGTTTTTTCTAGTTTATTTCATTGTGTTTTTTGCTAAATTATCGAAAGTATTGTCGTGTTCTTTAAGATTCTTATTGTTAGGTGAGTAAAGTCTGTAAAGTTATTAGTGTTTTGGTTTACATAAGCCATAAGATTTGACATTCGTCACGACGATACAAAACTTTTTATACCTCATCTCCCCCCCCCCGACCCAAATCCTGGATTCGCCACTGGTTTCCATATAAGCATTTAGTTAAAAATGTTCTGTAAATGTCTTTTACAAACTAATGGTTTAATTATTCTTACATACGGAACAGTAAAAAAAGGTTTTGAATAAACTTTTTGAACAAATTATGGAATTAGGTCTTGACACATACTCCCCACACCATTCTATTGATAGTTGTCATTTTTAAGATGAGACACACATCCATTTGTTTCCCACACATATCTGCAAATTTTTATATAATATTTAGCTTTTTGTTTTGAAGTATATCACGGGACCTCTAGAAAACGTTTTCTTGTGACTTTTGTTTGGTACAACTGTATGATGCATACAACTATAGTAAATGGAAAGCAGACATTGGGGAACAGCTCACAATGTTTTGCTGTCGTGTAAGTACAGCCTCAATGCAACAATGATTATTGAGTTTGTAAATTATTTTGATTATTCTGGAAGTGTGTGTGTTTAAAATTCTATAAAATCTCTTAAAATTAAGATAGAATAACAAAAATGTACCGTTTTCTTTCTTGGGCCAGTTACTGGGAACAACTCTGCAAGCATTAGCAATCAATTTTCTAAAAAAAATATTAAAAAAAATGTAAACAAATATTTTCAAGTCCACTACAAACAGTAATATCCCCTATAAATAGAGCTTTTAATAAATTTGTCTGTAAACATTAGACAAAAACAGAGGCATAGCAATTAAACTATGAAGTATGACCTCAATTAGTAACCTTCCAAATGTAATTAAAAATAACTGTTATATAAAAGTTACAGTAATATCCTTTAGTTAGTAACCAAGCAATGGCATGCAAAATTTTAAAGGAAAGCAAAAGTTAACTCTTTATGAATGAGAGAAATAAAATTATTCATAAAAAATTGTGTGTAATTTTTTTAGTATAAGTTGCAAAGCATTTGCAGCTATATTAAATAGATGGATTTTCCTAAACATATGATAATTTTTAATTAGTTGACATAAACACAGTTATATTTCTAAGGAATAACCATGATATTTAGTTAAGAAGTTATGCATTGTATAACTTTCTAAAGAAAATTCATTACTATTCTACAATGAAAAAAAAATCAATTTTGTTTATTCAGTCATACCATCTATTTTTTCAGAGAATCTATCTGCAACAACTTTGTAGCATTTGAAGCAAGTATACCAAGGCATTTTATAGATGTCAGTGTCGATGATTAAATAGCATAACCTAAAAACAAAAATTTAAAAAAAAATATCATTTCTTAAAAGATATTTACCCTACAGCACTGAGTTCAACATGTAGAGGGAAGCTTATAGGGAAGTATGAAGATGTAGAGAGAGAAATGGAAAAAAAGCTAATTGTACCCAAAATATTCTACCCCCCTCCCCCCCCAAATATTCTAATGTGGATCAGTAAACTAAAACACTCATCCCAGTGCACAGTGTAAAATAAAAACTAGTTTTGCTTGCAAATGGCTTGATCAGTTAGGTAACTTGTATTTCAATAGGAGACAAACATAGAATGTAAAAATAAATCTCAATGGAGAGAATGGAAATCTATAAGAAGAAATCCAGATTGATTAAGAAATTCTCATTAACATTCTAAGAATGTATACATAAAAATATAATAAGTGATATAAATAAAAATAAATGTGATTAATATATTCGATAAAGATAATTTTCATTATTTTAAGTCGAGCCAAAAAGGGGAATTACTTCATTTAACAAAGTTTTTGCAGAATGTGCATAGATATAATGTTAATTATATTATATGTATTAGATATAATTTAGATAACTAAATTTTAATTAGAATAGTCTGACAAACACAAGCATTTTGTGGACAGGCAAATTAAATTTTGCAATTTTTTTTTCTCCCTAAGTTGTACTTCAAAAACTTATTAATGGAAGTTATTATGAGGAGTACACATTTTATCCAAATAAAATAAACACATAAATCAAAAAAATATTTATGGAAACTGTAGATACTTTCTAATTATTAAACTATGTCCAAAATACTAAAATTATGAAAAATTAATAAACACTATAAATTTCATTTCACTATCAGTTTTTTTTAATTGGGGGACACAAGTTTTTGCTTTAAAATTCTTTTATCTATTACTGCTACAATCAACTTGAACATTAACACATGCATTCACAGCTGATACCAAATTTACATACACCATAAATTAAAAATAAAAATAAGTGTGATTGATATGATAGTGAATGAAATTAATTTTCATTATTTTAAATTTCTTCCTGCACTTCCTAATGGATAATCTTTAATGATATATAATTTTCTAAAAATAAAGTGTCATAAAACAATGTATTCAGGATGAAGATATCTCTTATTATTTTTAATGTCTCAGGAATTTTCAAATTTGCATTCAATTATACACAATAAAGAGATAATTATCTTTGTCTCTGTTTTAAAAAAACATCCGATTTTTAATAGTATCTCCTAGACCGCCCTTCTTTTTATTAATTCAATAAATCAATGATAATTTGTGAAAAAATAACTTTTTTATAAAAAA
>BGPR01025287.1:0-22454 GCA_013235015.1 Araneus ventricosus | reverse complement strand
TCTTAATTATATAGCACCGATAGTACACAAAAAATGTATTTTATATCGTTGCCCGTGTGTTCAGTTACAATAACTAAAATAATGAAAAGTGTTGTTATTAAATATGCTTGAAAATATTTTTTAATTTATTAAAATTAGACAAAAAAAATTGTACGGAAATAAAAGTGGTGTAAAAATTATTTCTGCGCGATAATATGTTCCGAAGTCATTGAGGGGAAACGTTAACATTTAAATTAATTGTTAATTAAAAATCTGACTGAAATCTTGATAAATGCTTACTTACTGAGTACCTACTATCCATAAAGTAAATGCTTACCAAATTTGGCAGCTGCAGGTCCAACGGTTTGCCTTGTAGAGGTTGTTGAACGATTTTTGCATCATCTATGACGGATGGCGCAATTTACAAATGTATTCAGCCTGTGAACATTATCTTGTTAAAACTATTGCTTTGAAAAAACTTTTTTAGTAAAACAGTTCCGACTATGATAACCATCTATGGATTTAACGTGCATCGACCCATATACATGGCGGATCTTCCGTAGAATCTGGCCACAAGGCCACCACTTCCCCGGCGAAATGATAAAGAATCTTTAGTTCACGATAAATTAATACAAGGTAGTTAAATATATTCACATGTAAAAGTTTGACAAAATTATTTCCACTTACTAATATATTCTAAAATTAGTACATAAGTACATAGTAGCGGAACATACAGCCGCTGTTTGAATTTTTGGGATATAACTCATTCATGCGATCCTATTTGGGGCAAGATACCATAGTTCACGAAGCTCTTTTTTGGAAAAAAAATAAGCGAATTCAAGCTAGAATTTATTCATCGAAGTGAAAAATAATAGTCATATTTGAGAGATACTGACAGACAGTTCGGTTTTTCTCCCCCCCCCTTCCCTCGCAAACCGACTTCTGAACTATTCAAACATTTTCCCTTTACTATCTCTTTGAGCGAAACCGGTATTTATAGGTTTATATTTTTTTTATTCAATAAACGAAAACATTTTCCAGACATACGTGAATACATGTGATACTCACTGCTTTTCAGAAAAGCATCCATTTCTTATTCAAACATGCCATTTGCTGGAATTTCAGATGGTATCTGCCTCGTTGTGGCGACGCCAAATCTTTCTCTGGGCTCCCATTTCTTCGACGATTATTTTCGGCAAAGGAGAAGCAAAAAAGCAGAGATCTCGTGCAATATTGTTTAGCTTACCGGAAAGTTTTGCATTTCGGCGAAAAAGATCAGATACCCTCGTAACCGATTCCCGGGAGGTGGGGAAAATCAGCATCTTGGAAATCCGGTATTAGGTGTCTGTCTGATGGCCCGAGGTCTTCCTCCATGGCTGCTTTGCCGATTTTTTGGACCGTTTGCATCCATTTGTGGATTTTTCTTCCTCCCAAAAAAAGAAAAAGTTAAGTGCTAAGACTTTTTTTTTTGTACCTTGACCCTTCTGATGTCGGTCATGCGTTCCGTTTAACGGTATCGGTGCAACGCAGCGACTGTCCACTTGCTTGCAATTTAATTGCTGATTAGATTTTCTTGGAATTAATTCTTGCATGTCGATCGTATGATTTCCTTCATTGTTGATCATTATGACATCGTTAGCTAAAAAAAAATCCTCAAATGATGTTTTCTGCGTAATGAAGCCAGCATGGGCCTGGTTTTTCACGACCAGTCCACCAGATTTTGACTATTTCTTTTCCTTTGTTTCCTGTATTGCTTCGTTTCTTCTTCGAGAAATAAAAATTCCAGTTTACATAAAGTCATTCCAAGCAATTACGCAGATTTCAAATGGCTATAACTTATTTGTAAACAACGATAGGAAGAAAGCATATGGTCTCGATACAGAAGAAAGCTTAACCCTTTTAGTGCCGAACGACGATATATCGTCGTTCGCAACACTTGCGAAAAGTGCCAACGACGATATATTGTTACTTATGCGATGGCGCCTTACTTCGCGAGAGAACTCTATCTCAAAATAAATTAATAAAACGTTATAAATGGTTTTATTAATATATTCGATTTATGAATAATATTCGATTAATATTATATATTAATAATGTTCGATTAATATTATAAGCTAATATTCGATTTTTTTCATAATGTTTTATATTTATGTTATTCGTATGATTTGCAACAAATATTGAAATACAATTGGCATTAATTTATTCTCCCTTTATTTCGTAATATGCTCCTTTTTAAATTTTGCAAACATCATTCTTATTTTGTTTTTTAAGAGCTTTTTCCCAAACCTTAGCAAATTCGTCAAAGTGGTCTGGCATTCTTCGATTAGGTACGATACTTTTGGTCGGCACTAAAAGGGTTAAAGTTTTCCATTTAATTAAGTTAAATCTAATACGTAATAATTGTTGCCCAGTGTGACTTCCTAGGCCATACGGGTAATATCCATTCGATAGTCCATTTCAAGCCAGGCACTTGAAAGTATATTCACAGTCATTGATGTGCCACATGTAGTACATGCATGTGCTTATCTGAAATTACTATTTGTCTTCATTTCATTGGAATATGTCATAGTCTCTTTCTTAAAAGTCTCCTTTACATGCAACAGTAAACTGAAGGTAAGCAACGAAAATGCTTCCCATGGTAGAGAAATGGACTACCGTTTGGATGTTTCTGTTTTTGACCGCTTAACTTAAAAGCCCGAGAATACTCGTGCATCGAATTATCGCGTTTTTAGTCTAAAAACTAAAATTTAATCATTAAACCCTTCTTGGTCGGATTTTTTATCGAATCTCCGACAAAATGATTATGTTTTCCATTCAAGGCGGGAAATCTCACCGCGAAAACAGGAAGAAAGTAAGACTATTTGCGCCATTTCTTAGCAATATTCAAAAATACAAATAATAATAATCGCGAAATATAAAGAGACGTGTAAATAGTGACGAATTCATTTTAAGTAATGCAATAATTCATGCGACGCCGTCCAAGAAGGGATTAATTAGCTTTATAATTTTACACAATAATTACATAGAATCTATAAACATCTCAAGTATTATAATATCATTTCTGAGATGTATGAAAACGACAGCTCCTTTCCAAAACAGAAGGGATCATCTTATTAAGACAGCAAAGAAAATGAAACAATTAAGGGGTTAAATAAAGGATTGGCGCGTTTCTGTCGCATACTAACCATGACCAGTTTAGAGGGGGAGTGGGAAAAGGTTGTTGGTTAGCCGCATGAGCACTGTGAGGAACTTTGGTGGAATTCATTATTTCGTTTGAATTTCTGATTCAATTCATTAACCGTTTACAGGCCATTGTTCCCAATTGGGAACATCTGTTTAGGAACATATTGTTTTGAAAAAAATGTTAATTAAATTGAAAGTAAGCTTGATTTTTTTATTATAGAAATTATGTCTCAAATATAAAATGGGCAATGTATAGAAATTCTTACAATTGGTACAACTTCTTACAATTCTTTTTTGCCTTTTGATTTGTGCGTAGAATAAAAATTCCTAAAAAATTTTTAAAAAACAATCAAAAATTCTAAAAATCGGTACGCATAGTTAAAAAGTTCACGTTACTAATAATTTATATAATATAATTTTATAAATAAACGCATTTGCTTTAATTCATAAAAGTTCCGTGTTGCCAATTAGGAACATTGGTCAGTCATTATTATTCTGTGAAAGAAGAAATTTCTCTATCGTAAGTTTTCACTGAAAACAAAATGGAACAAACAATTCTCTTATAATTCAGGAAAGCAAATCCCCTTCGCTTGCTAAAAGGTTAATGCTTTAATTTTGGCGGAAAAAATTCATTTGTATCTGTAATCTCGAGGGGGGTAGTTACAAATGTATTGGATAAATATTTATGTATCGCCGGAATGATAATTATATAGTGATTACTTCTAATTAATATGTTCATCTTCCAATCCAGCTGATTAAAAGATTTTCTCATGCATAGGAGAAAAAGGTATGCATAGGGCAATGAAATTGGATTCATAAATATAATTCTCAGGGTGAGTAGGGTTGATCAGTTGTATAAATTGTGAGAAACTACAGTCACAGCTTCGCAAAAAGAAATGGTGGTATATTTTATTTTCAAAATGTACTAAATAGAGTTGGATGGCTATTGCATACAGCAAGTCACAGGAAGCATATCCTGCTCGCTCATCTAGAGTTTCGTCGAAAAGTTACAATTACCCGTTTAAGATCTGAGGCGAAAAAGGATGGACCTCAAACTCGACCAAAAGTTACCGTCTATGTGTCGCAGCGGAAGAGTGATGGTCATTGCCTTATTACAACAACTCGAGAAAATATAAGATTACATTACAATGAGTGCAAAAAAAAAGCGGTTGTATCTGAACTACTTCCCAGAATGCCGTAGGATACAATTATAAAGTTTCATTTTTTACACTTTTTGTACAAAATATATTTTTTATTCATTTAAATTCATAAATTTCCAATTAAATTCCTATCTGTGCTTTGTTATAAAAATAATTTTTACAATATTTTTCTTATTATTCAGTCTGATCATCACTGCTATCCGTTTCTAATGTCTAGTGTAATGTGGTTAATCAGAAGTGGCCAGTGTTCCCCATTGGGAACATAACCGAAATCTGGGTTATCGGAAATGCATATAAAATCGCAAATCCATAAACGGAAATAAACGCGAAGGCGAGACCTTTTTTCTTTTAAGCCTCCCCAAGAAGGTCAGTGATTAATTTTAGAATGCTATAATTAAAATTAATGGGTATTAGCAATATAAATTACAATATTGTTTATCTGTGCCCTGTCTAGCGCATTGCGCCGAAACTCGCAGGTGCGAATAATGCGCCCGACGGATGGTTAACTTTAATACAAGAAAACGTTAAGTGTAGCCTTCGAACAGACTTTTGAATCCCTTTTTACACTCAAAATATTTCAGAATTACATACTACAATTTGATAGAAAATAGTAATAGTTGTTAATGGCTTAACCGAAAAAATCGTAATCCGAAAATATCTCGTCCCCCCCCCCCCCCCTTTAGTTCGGTTAACTGGATTATGCTGTATTACATTTATATTCCTTTTATGGACGAAAAATTTGTTGCAAGTTAATTTTTCTTTACGTTCCTTTCCAATTTTCTTCATGTTTTTCATTTTATTCACCCTATGATACCTTTATTTCACTTTATGATACCTTTTATTCACCATTGATAACTTTATATGACCTTTATTTCACCATGCATTTTTTCATTTTATTCATTATAAAAAAATATCTGGTGAAATAAAGTTTACTGTCTGTAATTACGTCTGTAATTTTTTTTATGAAGTATACCTTGATTTCTACTAAGAAAACGCATCTGGATGATTTTTTTAAAATCATTCCAAAACTGATTTTCGTGGTATACTTCGTGGTAAAAGAAATTTTGTTTTTTTTCGTTTATGACTGTTAGAATATTAAGATTTGAATTTTCATTCTTTTCTTCTAAAATTGACTAAAAGTGCTCGCCTTTTCGAAAGGTGACACTTGTGAAAGGATACAGATTAATACAGTAAATTCGGAGATTTAAATTCTTCGTTTAAACTTTTCGAAGGACACTAGATTTAATTGTAAAAAATGATCCGAGAAGTACATCCTGCAAAAAAATTTGCCATTTGATTTGAAAATGTTAAAAGAATTTTGCTGAAAAGATTTATGTTTGGGCCCGAAATGCTCTGTATTAAATGAATAATTCAAACAAGTAAATTGTCATCAAACTGAAGCAAAGCCTGCATCGTAATTGTTTGGAACTTTAAATATTTAAAAGATTATTTTTCCCGCCAGAAAGAAATTTTGAAGAATTGATATTTAAGAAATTTATTTAAACTATTTGAAGAAATTGTATTTACTTGAAGAACAGTATTATATTATTAAATAGGAACAATTGATCCTAGCTAGCTTTCATTTTCTCAAATTCTCTTTGTAGTCGATTTCATCTTGTGTATTATTTTTGTCAACATCCCTTTTTCTCAACTAATGCAAAGCATACCGCGATGAATAAGATATCAATGGATGAGATTTTTTACTGATGTAACATACTCAGTTTACATTAAAACATATCATTCCTTTCAAATTTAAAAGAAACTTAATCTCACTTCTGCCAGTTTAACCAAACTCCGGTGAAACTCGTGTCTGTAGCTGTAACCAACTATTTGCTTAATATATTTCAATAATAAGCAAAATGTTGTGATCGTATGTGTTATTTATGTTGTCAAGCATGCTCAATATCTGAAATCATGTCGAGGAAAAGAACTCTTGAAGCGATGAGTGAGAGACGTCGCTTCAAAAGACTGCAAACAAACCAGACGCCTGACCAACATTAAATTGTTTTTGTACCAATTACCGAAAATTACAAAAAAAAAAGTCAAGGTGATTGAATTCTGACATCAAATATTTCATACAAATTCATACTGACGTCAAATATTTTATACAATATCGATACGTTCACATCAGTAAACTGTCTTTGCTATTTTGTGTATACACTTCGCTGAATATTTAAGTTCAGAAGCCCAACAAAAGGCCAAATCATTTTGGGGAGTGGGTAAGACTGAATGTGCGAAATTTGTACACA
This sequence comes from Araneus ventricosus, assembly GCA_013235015.1. Lineage (NCBI taxonomy): Eukaryota > Metazoa > Arthropoda > Arachnida > Araneae > Araneidae > Araneus > Araneus ventricosus. The sequence goes on along the minus strand of BGPR01025287.1, from coordinate 15,883 downwards.
AGTTAATTGGTTTTATTTAATGGTATATCAATTAAAATCTAAAACTTTTACCATGATCATTGTCGAGTATATATAGTTTTCCTGATCTTGGAGTTACATGACGGTTTTGACGTATCGGTTTTTGCATCTGCTTTCATCCATTTATAAAGTATTTATTTCTATGATTTAAAGAATTATATCTGAATTTTTAAAACAAAAAAGACAATTTTACTACTTCAGAATTTATTTTGTTCCAGTTTTAAAGTCTAAACAGTTAACTTATTATAAACATTAAGAAAGTTTAGTTTATTTTATTGAATAGTTTAAAATGTTCCAACTTAAAAAACAATTACATTTTTCATGACTATTAAGATTTTAAGACTATTAGCAATTCATTAAAAATAACAGATTCATTTTTTTATAAAATATGATGCATTTTTTTAAAATTCTCTATTCTTAACTGGTTTATAAACTTCTAATTTTGATTTTCTATTTTTTAGCTTCTTCTCAATTTGCGCTCAAAGCAAAGCAGTTGGCGTATAAAAAAACCATTGTAAGTATGCTGATTTTGCTATTTATGTTTTTTTGGATGTTGACTTAAGAGATTATTTTCGTCTTTGCATGCCAAAGTAATTCTTATGCTGGGCATTTTCTCATACCTTGCAGTTTTGTGAAATTTGTTTTAAAAAATATTAGCCGCTTTTGTTACGAATGATCTTTCATGAGATACCGCTAAAGTCAAAGGAGAAACTTACCCTGTTCTTGTTGTTATAAACACCAGATTTTGTTGTAGAGCTATTTTCAAATTTTATTCAGTGTCCGTTACGACTTATTTTATCCAAAGTGAAACTGAGCTACCAACAGAATATTAGATAGTATGAATCAAGCTTTACATTAAATTTTTAAGATCACTGTGTTTTGCTTTGAAATTGAAACTTTAAGGAGCAGTTTTATCTCTTCTTTTCTATTTTAACATGATAATGTTTTTAGGCTGCCATACTATCTGTAAATTGCGTGGGGAATCTTCCAAATTTGAGCACTCTGTTTTGAAGGTGTTAATTAATATTTAAAACAAAGTTTCTAATGTTATGACTTAAGGGTACTTTGAAAATATTATATTTCATGTTCCTATTGCTGTAGCTCTAAATGCTTAAATAAAATAAGAGCCTAATTTTGGGAAAATGTTGCCATAATTTTTCGTTATCTCTTTTTTGGCGATTTCTGAGGCTTTTTTTTTGCCGGTTAAATTTTTAACCAAACGATTTAGCTAATTACGATAATTCCATTTAAATTTAGCCTTTTTAAGAGCTTTTTTTTAAGTCGACATAAATAAAAAGGATTACACGAACGCAAATAACACAGAATTCAACGCTTTGTATACTAAAGAAAAATCTGATTTGAACTTTCCGCTTGATACAGTATCGAAATGAATTTGACGATCGCTTAAAACGGATTGTTACCTTAAAATAGTCTGTGAATCCAATATAAACAAACAAGAAAACTCGTCCATACGCAATAACTAAAAAACGCAACAAGCTATATTTGTGATTTTTAATATGTGATCTTTACACGAAAGCTGCAGATTAGTGTCCAATTTTGGACCCAATCGACCAAATGGAAGAGGTCTGTTCCTAAATGAATACTCAAGTCTCTTCTCTAAACGCAAAGCGCGGCATATTGTGAAAGTTGAGGAGAGAACAATTCTGCTGTTTTAAACTGCTATCTAACTACATTAAAAGTTTATAATGAAAAATGATCTAACATTGCTCATAAATATTTATAGAATTAAATATGTGTCATGCAGCGACATCTGAAACGGCTTATAAGTGGGGTTTACATTGTACAATAAATGGCGTTTTGTTCGAGAAAGCACTTTTATTGAGCAATTCTAAGCTAGGTTTTTGCTTTCGAGAACAAATGCCGGCCATTCTCGCCTTGGCTTTGAATTGTGTTCGCGGTTATTCACGGCATTATAGCGTGCTCGCGGGTCGTGATCTTCAATCAAAAGTTTTAGTACGCAAAAATCTTTTGTAATTACCACGATCTGGAAAAAAAAGAACCCTTTCTTTTTTTGTGGGTAAACGCACACATAAATCGAGGCCTTGGAATCCTTTGTGTTCCTTAATGATCGTGCATTTCAGTGTTTTGTTCGGAGGAATTGTTTTTCTTCGCCGTCCCGTTTGTTTTAATATGGCCTTAATACACGCGCTATGCGCTGCCAGTGCCCTATGGAAAATACCCAGCGTTGCGAAGATGTGTTCGCTATTGTTTTAAGGTCGTAAAAGCATCATCGAAAAGGCGTCGCGGATGCTTTTGCGTTCATTTGCGTGTCTTACGGTTCAAACTTTATGCACCAGATTGCTTTGTAGGTCGTTTTTCCGCCCATTGCTTTTGTAATGATGTTGTACAACAGAGTGTCATTCTTTTGATCCTTAATGGACAGACTCACTCTGTTTAGCGGCGTTCTCTAAATTGTGCGGGAACATCTTCTTATGATATTACAGCGCCAGAAGTAAAGTTTTGCCCCCATAATAAAACACATCGAGAAACGAGATCAACGACATCACACCGAATATACTTTTTGTAAAAGAAATACAGGGTGTTTACAAAAGAATACAACTTTGAGATATAACTCAACAAAAGAAGTAAGCCCGCCATTGTACGAATAGTAGTGAATGAGAAGTTCTTTATTTGTCGAGAGATCTTTGAGAGAGTTCTTTATTTGGCGTTACGGCCTTTGCGAAAACATATATAGGACTAGCAGTATGCGCACGGCGTTGCCCGTGGAATCGGGACTTCAACAAAATAAATAATAAAAAACGCCCACAATGACATGAAAAAGTTTTGAAAACAAAACAAAAGATACGCATTATTGATTTTCCCGCTTATTTTTCTTCGCTATGATGACATTTCAACTGTACAAAAACAATTCAGAGTGCGTTAATCCGAAACAATATTAAAAAATTGCAACGTGAAAATGATTATTACACAGCAAGAAAAATATGCGAGACGTAAACACGTTAAGACGCTGCCGAAAATAATAATCGAAGTTATTCAATTGAAGGTTATGTCGTATCCTGCGCTCTGCACCGTCAGCCAATGAAATTGCAGCTATGCATGTTGGGAAGGCTTGTCGCAGGAGTATGCTCACTAGAGAAAAATATCTTTCAACTGACCAGGAAAAAATTGATTTAAAAAAACGGGAAAAGCTGTTCTAACCGTTCTTGTTTTAAATACGGCAGAACCGTTCCAGTTATAAGCTGAAAAAAATGAAAATAATAGTGTTATTAGAACGTCGGATGCAGCAAATTTAAGAACAAAAATAAAATTTCGATAGCGAAACTGACTAATTTTTAAAAATTTCTCAAAATTCAGTAAATTACGTTGGAAATTCAAAACAAACTTCATCAGAACGAAAATCGTTTGCTCTTTCCGATTGTTGTATCTATTTTTTTGTAAAATTATCCGAAACCATACTATTGAGAAATTAGTGCGAAAAATCATCCAAAACAACGCAAAACATTAAATAAAACATTTTCTAGATTAAATTTTAAAATTCCGGCTTCGAGCTGCATTGAGTCACCATTAAGATTACCTGTGTGCCAAATTTAAAGGCTGTAAGTGCGATAGATTCGTCTGGACATCGCACACACACACACAAACATCGCCTTTTATAATTATAGATACGTAATCTTCATGCAACCTCTGAAGTGGATTGCGATTCGCCGAAGGGGGACAACGACGTATAAACGAAGCACTTTATTACAATGAATACGAATGAATCGGGACTGTGATGAAACGGCGTATAAATGAGAAATGTATAAACGGTGCTTTACTGTACTTTAAATTCTAGCTTGTAGCGGTTACAATTCACTGCTTTCTCCTTTTTATGGTAGGTGGCGCTACTAGAGCCATCCGGGGTTTTACCATGATGTCTCTCTCTCTTCTTCTACTGTGTACTTGTCTTGTGCTGTTGTTCTCTGTCTTGCGTCTTGCACCTTTTAATCAACTGTATCGTGGAACTTAGCCATCTAATAAAAATGGTTCCTGAAATTGAATTAATTCTTCAACAGCGGCATTCCATATAAACATGAGTCTCGTCTCTCTACAATCTTAGTTTTCGGCAGGCCTCGGTGGCTCATCTTGGCTTTGAGACTCGATTCCATGGAAGATGCCGTTGATGTGGCATGGATGCTTTGGAAGGGGCCATCTGATCTCGGTTCAAATGGCGAGATCCGTCATTTTGAAGCATTGTCTATTTATCCATCCATGAAACATATTCTATTTTAAAATTTAAAATATTTTGGATTTGTAGAAATCTCGTTGTCAAAGAAATTTCTACTATTATTCCTTAAAATAATTACCCATTATCGCGTTCTATGTTCATCAACATCTAATATTTTTATGATGGTCTTGTGACGGTTTTTGTCTGCAAGTGTTTGCGTTTCGTGTTCATCTTTTGACCCTTCTGTTAAACAAATTCTGTGTTGTACTGCTGTACTAAAATATGTGATTGTAAATGTCTGATATGATATGAGTGATAAACAGCTAAAGTAATGATTCGCTCTTTATATTGATTTGTTAGGCTAACGTCCTAGATTGGAGCTGCACAAGGACTTTGACGCATATCTGCGGAATGCTTCTTTTTTTAATTCTCGCGTGCTCTTTGACTTCGTATCAGCAATTTTCTGTTGCTGTGAACTTTTCAAATCTTAATTCCTTTTCATAAAAATGATGTTGAAATAGACCAATAGTAGGAGATATAATTACTATTAGTTTTTCGAAGAATACTTTTAAAATGCATCGCCATAACTTGGTACAGTCAGGGTTACTTGATACTTTCCTCGTCGCACCTTTCGGTAACGCGGCACCTTTCTAAGTCTCGGTGCAACATAGGAGTGCCGAAAAGAAACAAAATTTAATCCTTGACCTTCCCAGAAATAAATAGTTTCTTTCTTGGCACTTAATTACGGTTCCATTCAGCGCGGGAGGAAGTTCAGACATCACCGCCGAGTCATCAGTATTCCCCAACCTTGCGACGTACCTAACAAAAGTGAGTAGATGGAATCATCAAAGGAGCCAGCCATTTTTCATTTCGCGAGGAGGGCCCAGGACTGTCCGTGGCACGCACCCAAAACGCCAGGGCCCTCCACTACCCGAGTCAAAATTAATTTCGAAATGAATCCCGTGCGACGACGGCCAATGGCAAGGTTCCAGGCCGTTCCAGATGAGGCTATTACGCGGGCCTTCATATTGGACGTCGCCCCTCTCTGCCGCGAGCTTAAAGGAAGATTGCGAAGACCTTTATCAAGTTAATGACTTTGGAGTGGCACATGTGCAGGGGGAAATGGGCCGTCTTTGAGGAGCTTCGAGATTTTATTTGCCTGTGTTTCTCTCTTCTTTGTTTCGGTTATATATTTAATATTCTGAAATGTAATGGAATTGCTGGGTATTATTTGACTCTTTGGTTAGATATTTTGAGAAGGGATTATATATCGGAAGGTTTTAATGTTCTGGTCCAGTGTGTTTAGATCTGTGAATTTCATGATGTTGAAATTACGATAAGCGACCGGAATTGCTCATCTTTACATTAAGGAAGTTAATGATGTTGGTTCTGTTTTTCTTTATTTGTTTAGCTCAGTTATTCAAATGAACGATAATAGTAGCTTATAATTCTCAAAATACCATTATGTTTTATCGGTATTCATCACTTGATCGTTCCATTAGATCAGGGGTTCCCAACCTTTATTCGATTCCGTGGTAGTTCCGATAGTGGGAGTTCCGATTTGTGGGACTTCCGATAGCAATTCTCTTCCCCCCCAACCTCCCCTCTTGAAAAAGGGCTTTATTCCAAGAATGACAGCTGTAAGATAACCATTATACCATTAAATATTCTCCGAATATTTTCGAATCATCCCTAGTGAAAACACAGAGATTCCTATTAATTTTTACTTCGTAATTTCTATATAGATTTAATTTTTGTGTGCATATCATGCAACAAAAATCTACTGATTTGGTCATAATTACACTTTTTCTGTATAAAAACCATTTGTTATACAAAACTCATTTATATAGAGAATTAAAAATCATTATACTATAAACGTTATTTTAATTTTTCAGTATAATACATTACTTAACATAAGAAAAAAAATCATCTGCATTCTTTGTTATTTTAATGTTGGAAGTTGTTTTTAGAAATTTTTTCTAAGGAAAATTCAATACACAGTAGAGTCCCGATCATCCGAGCTAATGTGGACCAAGCTCACCTAGGAAAAGGGAAAAACTCAGATAAATGGGATTTACATAAATCGTCACTAATTACGGAGATGGAATATAAATTTATACACAATTTATTAATTTTTACGGTACTACTTATAGTCCTTATTATGTACTCTTCCAAAGCTTCTACAAAATGGGGAATGAAATTGTTCATTTAAAGAAATTCTTGATAACTCTTTTTTGGGGGAGGGGCGTAAATGTCTCTTAGAAGCAATGGTACGCTATTTTGTTAGTGTCATTATCAGAATTGCTGGTGTAACCTCTTCTTGATGCTCAATGTAAACGGAGCCCGGATCGAGACTATGTATGTAACAGTAGTCTATATATATGTAATGTAGCAGTTGCCCATCCCTCAATAAAAACCTTCGCTAATATCACAATTTTGATGCGGTATATACAAATATTTATACAAACACCCACACACCAATATATTTTATACAATAGAGTTCCGGTTATCCGAAAAGCTTGGGATAACCGGATAATGCTAAAAATATTCTTATTACCAATGCTGTAAAATAAATAGCTGTAAGCAAATCTTTGTGTTAATTTATATATTGACTTATATATGATTCTTTTGATTTTAAGCTGCATAAAGTGCTCTTCAAAAGTGTTTCATTTTTAAGTTTCTTTCCTCCTCTTTTTGAATTGGTAAGAGGTTTCCTCATCTTTCCCCCTCCCCCCAATCGGAAATCCCACGATTTTCATTTACATCGGAAGTCCCACGACACCCCTTTATTCCCTCACGTACCCCTTAATTAATCTTTATATTTTCGCGTACCCCCTATTGTCACATCCCCACCAACCATCAGTCTATGCAAAGAAGTTTTTATAAATGATGTTAAAGTCTTATGTCAGCTTAAGAGTCAAATGACTCGAATTAATAACATATACTGAACTTATTTTTTTTATTTTGCATTTTATTGCACTTTTACAATGGTATTAGTTAGACGCCAAAACAAATGGAATCAGTATTGTAATAATTTCACATTATCTTATAATATATCGCATATATTAAATATGTCAAGTTCATCAGAGAACTTGGCATTTTTTAAAGAAATTATATAGCGAGCACAATTTTATAAAATTTATATAACGAGAACCTGTTAAATTTTGAATATACATTTGGAAAGGAACTCTGGTTCCTTAAAAATCTGGCAGGCACAGTCTAATCGAACCTAAAATCGATTTTTTTTTTACCCGGTTATTGGATTTTAAAAAAAATAACCGGTTATAACCGGGACAAAAAAATAACCGGTTTTCGGTTAAAACCTGTAGGTTTTTCCCATCCCTAAACGCAAGTACTTTAAAAAAATCCAAACCAGCGAAATCGGATTTACGATAGTTTACCACTGAGGTGCAGTATTAAGAACGATACCAGAACTCGTTCCCTATTTTTGACATTGCATATTGTGATTTATTTCTTATTGTAAATACACAATTGCGGTTTTTAAAAACTTTGGCGATATACGAGTCCCCGGCCATAGCTCAAGAAAACGAAACAAAATTTTGTATGCAGGTATTTTAACACCTTGACTGCCTTGACTCACGCCTGCGAGACTCACCATTTCTATCTGATTAGATGCCTCTTCTTTACTTTCTCTTAAATATAGTAGAAGAGGTCGTATACTTACATACTGATTGTTTCAATATCCCGAGACTAGCACATTGAGACGATTTTACTCTGGAAAGGGGTGACAGGCAATGAGTAAGATGGGCGCATTTCCGGAGTTATTTGTTAGGTCACGCTCCATTTTTCACTTTCTCCCTATTTTGGTGAAAATAACTCCGCCTGACGCATACGAAAAAGCGTGGAGGGTTTCGGAATCCGAGAACATAAAATAGAAGGAATGAGTCTCACACACTAAGTCATGGCAGTCAACGTGTTAAGGTATACAAAATTTCATATGGCAACATCTCTTTTCTAATTGGAATGTGATCTTCATAGTGACAAAATATAAACGGTTTTACAACGGTACCTGCAGCACGAAAATCGTTAGCTCTAGGCAGAGAATAAGAAAAAGGTTTAAACAACCAATGAGGGCAGAGTAGCGGCAGAAAAGTAAATCATCTTACGTGTTTTACAAATTTTCACGGGCTCGGCTTCATGCACGATTCACTTTACACTCACGGCATTCTTAAATACGGCCATAACTGGGGGATAAAGGAATGAAAAAAGACTGCTTAAACACGATCAAAAAGTAATAGGAAGGGTTGAGCCATCCAGAAAGAGACTCTTTGCCCATCCCTTAAAAATTTAGAAAGCAAAAAAAAAATGCCTTTCTTGTGAAAAAAGAAAGGAAAAAAGAAGAAGAAAAAGAGAAACAGAGAGTGATAATTTCAAACAGAAGTCATTCCTTCCAAGACACAAATTCTTTTTAATCTGCTGATATAAATCCGTTCCCCTATCTTATCAATTTTCAATTAAACTTGCACCGAAGTTTGGCCAAACTTAACTACTATGCGTCCAAAACCAGCTTGCCAGACAACTTTGACAGCTTTTAATGCCCCGGATCTGGCAAGAATTCAAATGCTACTTTTTTTTTCTAAATGAAAACGTGCCGGAAAGATTTTGGACTTTTTACTTCTTCTCTAAGACTGGAGGATTTTATTTTTATTTAACTTGTTTTATTTTCCAATATTTTAGATATAACAAAAAAAACATGAAAAAGATAACGCAGCGCAACTGCGCTATGGTCAAAATCAGTTCGTACAGAGTTTATTTTATTTCTAAAACAATTACGTAATGTTTCATGATACGAAGGAATCCTTTTCATTCAATGCACATATTATGTGCAAATAATTAACTTTCAATTATTTAAAATGGAAATAGATATCCAGCACTAGTTTCAGTCAATTTATATTCATGTGATACGTGTTCAATGCGGCTCGTCAAGTTAATTGTGGAGTCGACTGATGATCTTGCAGCAGGAAAGAGAGCGGGGAAAAAAAGACTCTATATACGATGTCAAAGATCAGCGTAAGGAAACCTGTAGTTAAACAAGTGCGGTAACTTTTGCCACGGGGATTGACTCCATTACTACCACACAAGAATTATTATGATAGTTTGTAATAATTTAGTTAGTTAAATTAACGTCCTGTTTTAAAGATACACAAGGGCCATTTGGGGAGGGATTTCCGAAGTTAGATGATATGACCCCTTCAAATGCCCACACCATATCAAAGTGAGTATGTTGCGCAAAGAGGGAAGATATCCTAGTATTTGAAAAACAATAAAAAAAAACCCTGACGATTCAACATTAAAGGATTAACCTCTCATTAAGGGAGTGTGTACAAGAAGTTCACAAGAATTATATAAACCAGAATAACGGGAAATTTTTTTGTTATTTTTACAACTGTGTAGTTTCTTTAAAAAATACTTCATAAGAATAAGGAGATTTCTCGAGAATAATAGAAATTCCTTTTTGGGTCAGGTGACGAGGACGACACCTGAACCTTCATCCCCCTATCCAAACTTCCACTCCACACCAACGAGAGGAAGTTTGACCCTTGACAAATTTAATATGTACAAGGCCCGTGCACACGATGGATCTCAGGTAGAATCTAATCTCGAACCCACAACCGTGCAATTCTCAAGCCGAAAATTCACCACGAGACCATCGTGGTCAGTATGATAGCCTGGAAAATTCATCAAAATAAACATACATTTTACAAATATCACTGACCTCAAATATTTTGTCCTTTTAAAACCAAAGTAATATCAAAGTCTTAAAGATAAAATAGACTAAAATAGATACGATGATATGAACAAAGTATTTATTCGGCTTCTACACTGTAAAACTTTTCTAGAGGAAACGAAAAAAAAATCTATAGATGAAATAATCCCGTAACTATTCGTAAAACGAATAACATCCATTGCAACACTCAATATGAAATTTCTAAAAAACACAGACGCCAAATATTGATTAAACATCAATTTTATATGACACATACGACGACGAGATAAAAAAAAAAGAAAGAAAAAAGACATTATATATAATCGATTAAAAAAAACAACGACCCGAACTCGAAAACACTCCACCTTTACATTGACAACGTCACGTTCTTTCCTTCTTAAAAGTGACCATAAAAAAACAAAGAGGATTCTCCTCACTAAAACAATGACTGTCATCTCGAGTAAGTCTTCCCGGTGACAACGGTAGACTTCTCGGAACCACCCCTTAAGTGGATTAAAGGAAGGATCCTTAACCCAACCCTAATCCTCGAGCGTCGACGCGACAAAAGCCATCAACTGATGATGGCGAACAAATGACGACACCTTCGGGCGATGCCGCCAAAAAGATTGCATGTTTGTTTTTGTCTTGGGAGATGTAGGTCTGGTTGATGGGATGTTTGTTTGTGTCAATCACGCGGAGGAGAACTTCGTCGCAAGGGATTTAAATTCATTTCGCGTACGCCAGAAGAACGATATTCACTTTGTGCAGATTCAAATCAGTCTGAACCTCCTGTTTACGCAGAGTCCAAATCGTCCAACAAAAAGAAAATTCGTTATATAAGTTCCTGTAAAAAATATCTTTAAACGCTACAAAACAAAACAGATTTAAATTCATAAACACTAAATATTATTAAAAGGTTAATTAATCACACCTTTATTTTCTACATTAATGTCTCTTTTATATATTTTACCCATCAAAAAAGAAATCTGCAAGGAAAACAAAGAATAGAAACAAAACATTGTCCGGGAATACACCGTATTTTCAATTCAAAATAAAAATATTTTATATCAAAATTAATGAATTTTAGTATTTTATCATATGAAGGCTTCATAATTCGCTGCATCATGATCTTTCCATCTTCATCATTCGCCCTTCATCGCAATTCATTTGCGTATTTTTTTTTATTTTTTTTTTTCACAATGTCCACTTCCAAACTGCCTCATCCACATCTTAATAGACACATGCTTTAAACGTTTTGGAACATAGATCTGATGAATCATAAATTTATGTATTTATCACGATTTTTTTTAGGTTGCATAAGCTGTTTGAAAGAATACCAAATTTAAAGCATATCGTCTTTTTTTTTCCTCCTTTTATCCATTCCTCAGTTAAGAATTAGCTTTTTTCTTTTGATGCCGCAACTTCTCGCTTGGACATTTTCCAACTTCAAGGTCATGATCACCATAAAAGTGTAAATCTGAAAGCAATAGTTTGAAATAAGTTAGAAATATTTGAGAAATAGTGAGAAAAAAAATATTGGATCAAAAGAAAATGTTCGTTAAATGAGAGAATGTACTTCGTTCTATTTTGAGGTTATTTTACGAAGGAATTCGCAAAATGTCCTTGGTTCCAAGAAAAGTTCGCAAAATAGAGGTTCGTTAGGTAGAGGTCCTGACTTGTAGTTTGAAAGACACCATCGAAGCTTGAAAAGAATGAAAGGCGTTATGTCTGTACTTGAAAAACACCGTTCCTAAAAAAATATACTTAACAAACAAAGTGTTACATTTGTGCCATCTTGGCTGATGTCGGTAGAGTAAACTTGCTTAAATAATCCTCATTATCTCATTTCAAGACGAAAACAAGATTTATCTTGTAATACATCCGTTTTATTTACATCTGAAAATATAGAATGACAGGTATATCACATTTACTCATTACAAGCAAAAAAGTTATTCTCAACGGCATCAACCTCGCTTTCCTGAGCAACCTTCTAGCCTTGACCATTCGGGAGTATCGGCCATGACTATTCAGCCGATCCTTGACGTTAACTCCTAATCCCCTTTATTTACCAAGAGTCTTAAGCCTGCATCCACGGAGGATCTCCACGCACGCTACTGATCTACCTGACGCCAAAAACGGATTCCCCAAACGGAAACTGCTAGAACTGGCATGGGGATGGTGTGGAGCGGAAAGTGATGAGCCAACCTACGTCTCACTTCCATCACTCCACGCCCATTTGAAGTGTGCTGCGGCCACGTGCAGGAAAATGCTGGAAAGTAGTATAGTGTGTGTGAGGTCTGAAGCTTGGGGTCAGGCCTCTCGTGAATGCGTATGAAGGAAACTGTCACTGCTGAGGGCTTCGCGCGTTTAAAGACGGTGAGGGAGGAATAAAGATGGAAGTCCGAGTACGGATTTCATGGGGGAGGATCGTAAGGACGACCATAGTTTGTGGCATTCACGAGCCCTACCCTCCATGCAAACGTGTTGGCAGCAGTCCAAACCTATTCCTCTTTAGCCCAATCATTTGTAGGACTAAGTTGAACCGCTGCACGCAATAATCTTGACATCACCAGCGATCTGTTCCAATCCAGTTTGGGGCGGGTCTAGCAGACCACTTTCCATTTTCAGCCTATAAAATTTGGTGTGTCGGACGGTGCCAACTGATCTAACCGATTCCTCGCCTGCGCCTCCTCTCCCTTACTAAAAACGGGCCCGGTTCTATTTCCGTTCACAATCCTCCCATGTTCGTTTGGAGACTAACGATATGGTTATGCCTAGTCCGATGAAATAACGGCTGGGTTCAATTTTCGTCCTATCGCTTCAGAGATTGTCAAGTTCGCTGCTCTATCCAAATCTACTCAATTCTTTTTTCCCTTGAAATTCTTAAATTTTTCTACTGCCCTGAAATATGTAAAAGGAAAAATGACATAATATGTGTCTTCGCTTTTTATAGAGAGAGTCGTGGTCCCTCCCTAACTGGTAAGCGTCGAATATCCAGTTTACCTGAGCTACGTGCCGGGAAGAAGAATGATATAAGGAGGTTTCACTACTAAATTTCTTCTCCCTCAATGTTTTCTACCATGTTTTCAAATCGTTTCTTACCATTTGAATTCTGAAACTCTGATGTTAATCTTATCGTATGACTTCCAAAAAAAGTGGAGTGGCTCTATGTAATGTCCTGATATACAAATCACCTCGCTATCGTCACCTGTCCTCACTGCATATATTCTCTCATCCTTCAAAACGCGAGCCTCTGCCAGCTCCGATTTCCTCCAGAATGAGAGAGTCTGGTCGCCCCAACGCCACGTATCATATCAGTGACTGTATCAGACCATATCATGCGCAAGGTCGGTCCAAATGGACGGCTGGTGAATTCCAGGCTGGTTGACAGCACAATGCCCAATTCACATCGGGTTTTCGCATTGATGACCGGTTTTAACGTTGATCGGACGAATTGCGTGGAGTGTAGAGCTCGCAAATGTCCAGTCTCGCACTAGGGGTGGGAGAAAGTCAAGCCTTTACCTAACCTAGCTTCTAATCCGAAAACAATAGGCTAGAAGGGAAAAAAACAAGTTTCATCTTTTAACCACTGTACTTCTTAAATCTTTAAAGTTTTACTATAATCTAGTTCAGAGAAATATATATTCTTTGGAGAAGTGTGGACACATGAGTAGTATCTTGTTAGATGGTTGGACAGCTATAAATTTTAAACATAAGAGTATAAGATTAAGCATCTGCAAATAAGAATTTTTTTTTTTTCAATCTTGTAGGTAAAATTGCAAAAAATCTCTTGGGGAAAAAATATTTACGCGCAACTCAGAAAAGAGCATTTTGAAAAACAACATTAAGGAAGCCACTAAGTCTCCAAAGAGACTACTTAATCAGATAATTTAGAAATTAAAGGAAAAAAATTTATTTAATGATGAGACAGTTCTGAACTGCTCTACAGAAAACCAAGCATAATTCATACTATCTTCTAAACATTATGCTTGAATTCCGAAGTCGCGAATCGCTGAAGCATACGGGGCCTCGTCATCTATATCTGTTGCATGCATGGCGACAACTGGATGCCAAAAAGGAAATGGCGCGCCTAATGCTTCATGTAGAAGTCCAAGAGGCGTGGAGTAAAAAGTAAACAACCCTCAGTCGAAACATCGTGATATGTTTTAACACTAAAAACGTACCAACACTTAATATGAGTACCTATCAAAACGTAATGAATGATTTATTAAATAAAAACTTTACTTTTTACCTGATTAATGTTGAAAAATTGACTTTTGTAAAGAAATATTCACAAAGTAAATTTATGGTAATAATTCAACAAAAAGATAATTTCGGAATTTCAGAGTTGATAAACCTACAGACGCATACAAAAAATGGATGCAGTATTATATGATGTTTGCCAAGACGGATAGATTTAAATAACAGCGAATGAAAAATGTTGACTATAATATATACTGAACTCTACACGAAACTCAGAGAATGTAATATGCAAATGACAAGATGCAATATTGATAGATCGTGCCTTGTCGCAATCCTGATAACCTTTTCGGAAAAATTGCTCTGTCAAATGACCTATGTCGTAAATAATGAGGAAAGTACGTTTATCAGAATTTATCAAAAATGAAAAAATAAATAATGGAAAAGATTGTGTGTATCATTTAATAGAAACATATGAAGTCAAGTGTGGAGATGCTATAACATTTTTATACCAATTTTTTCAACCAGAAGTTTACAAGCGGTCATTTGACCTGTCATGGTACGTTTGATGTTGAGTAGCTATTCACCGCTCTTCCAAAATGGAATTTTGGAACACGGAAGGAAAACCCATCGCCAAGGTCGAAAAACCTATCAAATTTGGATTCGGAAATGGTGAAATTCAAAAGAATTTAAAATCCAAAACCTATATCCGCCAATTCAGGATTTGAGACCTCGTTGCGAGGGTAGCGGCAAACAAAGGATCTTGTCTACATTGGCACCTCGCGTCGAGGCTAGAAATGAACCCGAAATCTCCTGCGTGGGGAAGAGGAGTCTATTTTAATCGAAGAATTACGCGCGTCATTCACGTATTGTCCAAAGTGCGCTACTGTAGCTCTATTTCTCCTCCCTACTCGGCTTATTTCCGATTTTCTAGCCTCTGCTATGGTGAGGTCCAATGTAGTCATATCCTTTGTTGTGCCGCTAGTCTCGCATCGGGATCTCTCAAATTGGATCGGCGCATGATGTTGTAAAGTGTTTTGACAGCTAAGCAATTCTGGGAGGAAAGGTCCAGAGCCAAGAAATACTCTTTTTAAAATTATTAGCACGTGCGTGCAAGAGTTTTAGAGTTTGAGAATGTTCTTGATTAAATATAAGAAAATTATGAAATATAATAGAATAATTGATTACAGTTCTGGCTTCCTTTAAGCCTACTCTGTCCACAACCAAACAGGCTCACTTCTACGAGTGGCGTAAAAGAATGATGTCGGTCTTCTTGTCGACTGACTCTGAGATCTCAGCGATCCAAGTCTATCTTTTCACCACTGCTGAAAATCGAGCCCTTGCTCGTTTCTGTCTTCTTCCAAATCTCTCTCCTGCTCCATCATCGCTTTTCTCTTTAACCTCATCTTCACCTCCACTGGGGAGCGGTCAAAAAGTCTCCACGAATCCTCGTCAATTTTGTAGGTGAGTCTATTTCAGCGAGCCATTATTGGTTCCTTACCTTTGGTCCTTTTCCTGTCGCAAGCGGGTTCTCAGGCTGGAAATAAATGAGCCTATCAATTACTCACCTTAACGAGTAGTCCGTCGGCAATAGGCTGACTCCTGCTCTGTTGGCGCTTCTTAACGAGATGTCCACTGCTGGCAGGTTGGCTTCCCGCTGAGACACTCTGCTGTAATTCAGTGACCTGCATGGGAAAATGTTACATGGGTTCTAATGATCTTGGGAGTACATGTAACTGAGCGAAGCACAG
>BGPR01025286.1:0-22456 GCA_013235015.1 Araneus ventricosus | reverse complement strand
TCCTCAATGGTGTGAGAAGAGTCTTCCACGATACCTCATCTATGTTCATTCATACTTTCGGAGCCGTCATCTACTCTTCCTCCTCAATGGCGTGAGAAGTGTCATTGCTCACTTGAATTGCTGTTATTAAATACTACCCCTGTTGAGGGAAATGCCTGTATGCGTATTTGAATCTCAATAAAAAAAAGTTGCAAGTGGCTGGAGTTTCGTGTCTTGGACGCCTCTGGGCTCTTGTGCCTTCATGATTTCGGCTGGTGCTCCTTCTACTCTTTGACTGGACTGGTGTGACCAGAAGGCTTCCGGCGTGCTGGCCACTCGGCTCATTTCTTTTCCCCACCGACCTGTAAATTGGCCTTACACCCTTTATGGTAGGCCGGGCAAGTTTCCATTTGCCACTTCATATCTTAGGCCCTTTAAAGCTGTCACTAAAAGGTCAATTATTCATCTGTAATAAGGAAATGCAGGACACCTTGAGAAACTGGATCCGACAGCAATCCAAGAGAAACTGCACGGAAGTTATCTACTGTCTTCCTAAGGAGTTTATTCTGGTACACCCGGTTGGGTTGGGTTCCGTTGTTAACGTGCGGAACCTAAAACAACCGGGGGTACCAGAATAGACCCCTAAGAGTGCGGAATGGATGTCCGGGATCAGTGTATCAGAGTCAACGGCAATTACGTGTAGGTATCGTCATACATATGAATTGTAATTAAAATGTTCTATAATTAAAATATTATTTAAATATAACAAAAGTCTCCTTTCCATTCGGGCACACTTTATATATTCAGACCACAAAAGTTAACACAAGACATTCAATTCGAATTCTTCGACATTTTTGCGAAAAAAGATAGTTTTGAAAGATAATCTTGTTTTTTTAAATATTTCGTTAAATTCGGTGAAAAATAAGTTTTAATTGGATTTATGTATTGTTAAAATATATTCCATTTAATATTGGGTTTAATTTTGACTCGACTCAAATTTCTTGGGAGAGTGCAAATATTTCTTTCCTGCACAAAATGGGATGCCAACTTTCAGAAAGGTAAAGGGATCTATTCTGGTACCCCCAGTTGGGTCGGGTTCCGTTGTTAACGTACGGAACCCAACCCAACCGGGGGTACCAGAATAGACCCCTAACTCTTTCAAATATGATGTGTTATTTTCTGAACCACACTGAATGATGCATCTTTTACGTATTCTTGATTTGTAGCGTTTATTATAAAAACCATACTATAATAGCAAAAACACACAGATTAATTTTTAGGAATTGAAGCAAATTAATATCAGTATTTTTCAGCTTTCTAAAACTCTAAATCAATCCTTACACTCACACGTGTATGATTAGGTATCTTATTATCTTTCGTGCCGCAAAGTGCCAATTAGCTTTGATTTTGCTACACATCGGAATGAGGTGAGTTTTGTATGACTTTTAATGTCCTCCGTTGCTAATTGATATACTAACTTGGATATAACGCTCAAAAGTGCCATTTGTTTCTCTAAAGCATTCTTTTGAAATCTTTGTCCCCTATTAGATTTGTACCAGAATTCTAAATTTTAGAATTTATGATTAGAATTTTAACCGTGAATCTATTTCTTTTTAAAGCATGTGATTTTAGAATATTGGACAAAATATAAGTACTGAAAGAAAAGATAAACAATTAATGTCATCCTTGAGTTTATTTCGTATGAAATAAACTAGAATACATATCTTGAGTTTTCTAATTTATTATATGTAGAATCCATAAATATCTCAAGTATTCTATGCCTTCTAAGGTGAATGAAAACGACAGCCCCTTTAAAAACGGAATTGGCCATCTTATTAGATAGCAAAGAAAATAAAACTGTTAAGGCGTTACCAAACCCAATAACTTGATTACTAAATCGAAAATGCGCATAAAATGTTGTAAGGATAATAAGCGAAATCATTCAGCTACTTTAGTTTAGTTCTATTAACGTCCCGTTTTTGAAGTAAGACGAGGGCTATTTTGGGACGGACCTCGTCATTTTGAACCTCGGTCAGATGATGAGGACGACACCTGAGCTGACAGCCCCTCTCCAAACTTCCGCACCACACCAACGGTAGGACCCGAAATCATTCAGCATCGGTCGTTTTGGGATAATACCGAATATGTTTCATGAATTGTTCGAATTGTAATATCTTAAAATGAGTACTTGTAATATTGAGTAAATTGCAATATCTTAAAAAATTATTGTTTGATGATTCAAGAAAAAAAATATTAAATAATAAAGTGCAATAAGAAAGTAAGACTTCAAGCTTACAGAACGATAATATACATATATTTATGCATCCAATTGTGTTACAGAAAAGAGCATTAGTGTTTAAAAATGTGCAAATTAAAAACTTTCATCATTGCTTACTTTGGAAATTAAACCTTATGTGTAATTGCCCAAAAACTAAAAGAAGAAAAGAAATTCAAAAATTTTGAAAGCCATAATTTTAAATGAAACCTACTATATACCAAAAAATTAGACAAATCTTCATACCTGGGCTATCAACAAAGGAAGAAAGACCATGGATAAAATATTTCTAGTAACAATGAAAATAATTTGAACTTCATTACAGCAATGAAAATTATTGTTGTAAAATATGTTTATAAATTCATTAAAATTAGATAAAACATTTTAGGGCATTAAATTAATATCATTAAAAAGATCATTCTTAAATTTCAATATTGTAAAATTCGTTTTGTGTGATAATATTTCGTTTCGTATGTTTCAGCAGCATATACTCAATACGTTATTATACTACAAACTGAAAGTGAATGTTGCCTTTTGTGTGTATTTCACAGCTGATTCTTTTATTACATTTACATTTTAATACAGAACAAAAATCGTTTTGTGTGATAATATTTCTTTTCGTATGTTTCAGCAGCATATCCCCAATACGTTATTATGCTACAAAATGAAACTGAATGTTGCCTTTGGTTTGTATTTCGCAGCTGATTCTTTTATTACATTTAAATTTTAATATACAATAAAAATCGTTTTGTGTGATATTATTTCGTTTCGTATGTTTCAGCAGCATATCCTCAATACGTTATTATACTACAAAATGAAACTGAATGTTGCCTTTGGTTTGTATTTCGCAGCTGATTCTTTTATTACATTTAAATTTTAATATACAATAAAAATCGTTTTGTGTGATATTATTTCGTTTCGTATGTTTCAGCAGCATATCCTCAATACGTTATTATACTACAAAATGAAACTGAATGTTGCCTTTGGTGTGTATTTCGCAGCTGATTCTTTTATCACGTTTAAATTTTAATAATGAACAAAAATCGTTTTTGTGAGATAATATTTTGTTTCGTATCTTTCAGCAGCATATCCTCAATACGTTATTATACTACAAAATGAAATTGAATGTTGCCTTTGGTTTGTATTTGGCACTGATTCTTTTATCACGTTTAAATTTTAATAATGAACAAAAATCGTTTTTGTGAGATAATATTTTGTTTCGTATCTTTCAGCAGCATATCCTCAATACGTTATTATACTACAAAATGAAATTGAATGTTGCCTTTGGTTTGTATTTGGCACTGATTCTTTTATCACGTTTAAATTTTAATAATGAACAAAAATCGTTTTTGTGAGATATTTCGTTTCGTATGTTTCAGCAGCATATCCTCTACACGTTATTATGCTACAAAATGAAACTGAATGTTGCCTTTGGTGTGTATTTCGCAGCTGATTCTTTTATTACGTAAAAGGAAACGATGAAATTTTTGCTTATACGACCGGGTTTGATTTGGAGCAAACACGTGATTCTCTTCCAGCCTTTCACTTGTTTTGAAGCACATAAGACTGTGATAATAAAAATACGCTTTGAGACAGCCTAACTTTACTATGATGGTAAATTATATGTTTTAAAATTTAATATTACATCCGTTACTGGCGAAATTTGTCTCATAGTGTAGATTCTTTAATTTTCATACAGAAAATCTTAAAATTTTCTCTTATTTCTCCAGCAATTATGCATTAAGCATTTAAAGCAATTAATTCTTTCAAGTTCACTACATGTTTCATTTCGAAAATTACTAAATTTATTTCAGAAATGAGTATTAGACGTGTAGCTGATCATAAATATGTAAAGAAAAAAAATTTAGCAGTTTTTATTTGCAAGAAATTTGTGGTTTCACAATTAAAAAACGAACGGTAGCGGACTTTTTTTCCCTCCGAATAAATTATTATTGAAATGTAATTAAAATTATGTATTTAATTTATAAGTATACGTCAGTTTTCAGGATATTCGAACTTCATAAAATTTAGTATTACTTTCGAAGATTCAATTTAAAAAAATATCAACTTGTGCAAGAACCTTCATCATTTTGCTTCTCTTAGAGATCAAAAGCAATTTAGCTCTCGCAATGCCGATATCTTTGTGATTACTAACGATATTGAACCGGAATTTTTATATAAGTTGGCCTATATATCTGGCTCTTAAGTTATGAATGAAAAATTACGCTACGTTTCGCCCATGCGCAGTAAAAAAAAATTGTGGTTTCACTGCGAAACCATTGAACGTGGAAAGTGTTAAGACTGACATACACACATCACATTCACCACGCGAATTTAATTTTGGAATCTATTAAGGATCGTGTAGAAGGGAAATGGATATCACGTAAAAGAATGTTGTAAAGAACATGTTTGATCTTCCCGCCGAATCTTATCATGATTTACACCTTTTGTGTAAACAGAGTCAGCGAGAGAAATAAAAAAGGTTATATTTTAGATGGCATATGACTGAGATATCATTCTATCACTTCATTTACTAGTGTTTTTTAAGGTTTATTTATCACATTTATGTTTGATTAGCATGATTGTTCCTTGTGTGAATAATAAAGAGTTTAGATTGTTGTTCGGTGTTATGTGCATTACTTGTCTGAGAAATGAATTGTTACTCACAGTTGATTGCTGCTCCCATTGCGTTGTCTTGCTTCGATGAAAACACACATCCGAGCTGACGGCGTCCTCCGTTGGGGTAGAAGTCCATGTGTCCGATTGGATCGCTGATCCCCAAACCTGTAAAAATATGGCAATTTTATTTAAATTTTTATATATAGTCAAGTCAAGATGGCGAATGACTTATTTTAAGTTGATACTACTAGAAAGTGCAACCTTACTGATACTATCAGCTCTCTACACTGCTATGCACTAAAAAATCGCATAGTGAAGACGTTGACACCATTTCGTTGTTTGTATATGGTGTTCGTGTTTTTTACCTGACATGTTGTAATTTTCAAGAGCCTCAAAGTAGGATCTAGTGGCCTAACACCTAAGATATTTGTTTATTCTTTTGCTATCCAAGACTACCTTCGACAAAACGCTTTTCAAAATCACTATTTATATTTATCGAATCCTTGTTAATCCCACAAAAAACAAAGAATTAACACTAAAGATGAGGGCAAGTTGGCGATCTCGTCATCTTGCCCCAAGTGCATTTTACTGACTTCTTTTTAAAGAATATATGAAATTTTTTAGCTATTTTATGTAATTTTCTTTAGTTACGTGATCCACTATCTGTTCCATCACATGTTGCAAGGTGCGAGATTATTAAAAAAAGTAGAGTGATTTCGAATAATTGTGGATCGTTTGGAATATTTATCATAAAGGTCATTAATTGTTATTAAAAATTACATTTATACCCATAACTCGGGAATAAATAAATATATTGCGGTGAAATTTTGTGTGTTTTCTTATATAGTGCTCATATTAATACCTGCAAGATTTGAAATTGATTAGTTGAGAATTTTAAAAAATATTTCGAAGGTCCCTGGTCGCCTTAAATAAATGTAATCATAGGCGGAACTTGACCAACGTGAATAAGATAAACTTTCACTTGAACTTTTATTTCGGGGGGGGTTCTGGTACCCCCGGTGGGGGGGGTTGGGTTGCGCACGTTAACAACGGAACCCAACCCAACCGGGGGTACCAGAATAGACCCCTAGAACTAGCAGTACCTTCACGGCGTTGCCCGTGACATCATGAATTTCAACAATTATTTTTTAAAAAGGCCCACAATCTTCAGCTTCAGGTTTAAACTTTGAAGCCACATTATGTAAATAGCTCCTTGAGGTCATATTTCATATTTTTTTTTAGTTTCAGCGAAAGTACACGCAGGATGAACATGTCTTCCGTAACTAAAGATATCAGCCTTCAAAAAGTATAAAAACAAACAAATTAAAAGCACGATCTCTCGATGCGACGAAAGACGGTACGATCGTACTGCAAAATCTCGCTGGAAGCGAAGGGATTATGTCGTCACGGGTTTCGACGAAATGCATGCTGGAAAACAACCCAGCGACCTTGGTTACGAAGAATCAAGGAGGAAAATTGGAGCGAAAATATTTTAACCCTTCAGAAAAAAATTAATTAAAATTCAACCATAAAAGATATTTTAACCGTTCTTGTTTTGAATCAGGGCGGAATATTCCATTCATTACCTCAAAAAATGAAAGAGGTAACTTTATTAGAACGGGGGATGCAGTAAATAGGCGATGGATCTTAAACACGTCCATCGCTATTTGCGAATTAGATACAAGCTCCAAGAAAGACAAAACGTAACCGTGCTCGCTCTAGACAATTTATAAATGAAAAAAGAGGTGAACATATTCTGCGGACATCTATTAATGTGTTTAACTTAATAAAGTTGTTATGCAAGTCAAATTCTAGTGCCCAGCGAAGATTGCTGAAGGACGAGATATCTCGTCTGTGGCGATCAATGTGTTAAAAGGGCTTTTATGGTTCATGATTGATAACGGACAAAATTTGTTTAATCCTTCTGTCCTATAGTACAATTTAACCCGGGCCGTATTTAATGCTATATATGAATAAAATCGCATGGATGTTTTCCATCAGAATTGCCTTCCTTTTAAATATCCCTTTTGTTTAATTAATTAAAGTTTCATTAAATGAAAATTAATTAGACAAAGTTGGATTCTGAGTTACGCTTAATATCATTAAATACTTAATTTTGTTTTAACCCTTTGCAGTTGAAAAGATAATAAGATGCATATCATACACGTGTGGGTGATTTAGCCTTTAGGAAGTTGAAAAATATTGTTATTAATTTGTTTCGATTCCTAAAAATTGTTCTGTTTTTTGCTATTATATGGTTTTTATAATAAGCGCTATCCAACAAGAACGCGTAAAAGATGCATCATTCAAAATGTCGAGTCTGACTCGACATAGTGTAAAGGGTTAATAATGTCAATCACAACGCGAAACATCAAATCAACAAGTCATCTGAAAATCGTTGTGACGTTTCATTCATAGATAGGGTTGCCATAATTGCCAAGCATTGATACTGGACAAGGGTTCTTACTGATTTTGTAAAATTAAAAATCAAGGAGTATTTTCAAAATTTTCAAGGAGTCAATATTTACGCATGAAAAAGGGTTCCCTTTTTAAAATACTCAAAAATTATATTAGAGTATTTAAAACATTGCTAATAACTCAAATAAATATGGTTATATTTATTTCTTTTATAAGGTTTACTAAGCTGATTTATCCAAGAATGCCTTGTTAAATCTATTTATACGAAAGTAGAGTGGTGCCACCTTATGCAGTGAACAATGATCCAGTATTTAAAATATAAAGGTGCAAAGAGAGACATGGATTTAGATATTAGAAACCTTTTTGGGGAATTTTCATCGATTATAAAATGGTATATGAAGAAAATAAAATAAACAAAATTTCTTGATTATTAAAACTAATTTAGCTAAACTTGATTAATAGTATCTAATTTCTTTGAACTCCACCATTACAATATATGTCCTTTACAACAAACCATACGCTACAATTTAAAGAAATACAGTTAATTTTTCGAAATAATACAAGAGAAATAACATTCTCAATTTGCACCATTCTATTGCTTTGGTTATTACTAATTGTCACTTAAAACCAATTATTAAATTTTGGATACTGCTAGGAGATGAACATCAAATCGTGGAAAGAGCAACGCAAAATACTGGGTAATTGATACGGCGGCGATTTAAAATCATTTTTGTCGGCGAAACGTAGTACACATTTAATAAAAGAAATATTAAAAATTGAAAATCAAGGAGTTTATAAGGAGTAAAACTCAAATTCAAGGAGTTTCCATAGTGCTTGAAAATGAAAATCGTTTTCAAGGAGTTTTTAAGGAGCGTACGAACCCTGTGGACGTTTAAGTGCTAAATAAACAAAACATGGAAAAATGTGTGTAGGTAATAGTTTATTTTACTCTGATAAAAAATCAGTGAAGTTTAAGCAATTTAATAAAATTAACGCGTAGAATAATAAAACAGATGTAAGGCTAATCCTTTTCAACACATAATTTAGGGTTGATTTTATTTTCTTAATCATATCATTATCTTCTTGCACATAATTATAAAATTGGACGCAAGTCATTTTAAAATTATAATTGTTTAATCTCGATTGAAGAGCCTTCTCCAAGCGGATGGCGAAGAGACAAACCCACCAGTTCTAGCGAAGAGTTTCTGATAGCTGGACTGAAAAAGATGGTGCTCCTCTGTTAAGCAGGAGACAAAATATTTACCTCCTACCAAGCGAGGTCTTGTGAATTAATTGTCTATATTTATATCTCTTACTAAGCGGCATCGTATAGTCTTAAAATGTGGTTTATTTCCTCTGTTTGATTATATTAAGTACCATTTTAGCCACAGTCTCTCTTTTGTTTTGTTATGTTTACCCATGTTGAATTTTAAAATAAATGATTGAAAAAGAAATATAGTCCATGTCTATTTTTAATTAAATTGAGCTATCACATCCAATAATGACAAATCAAAACTGCTTTTTTAGGGAGAAAAAGGGACAAATAGTAATACGGGACTGAATAGTGAAATATGGTGACAGTCCCGTATATACGGGTCTTATGGCAACCCTATTCCTAGATAATGTCTTACCTCCGAGGATGTTTTCTGCCCCATCCGTGTGTATGACATCCACGAAAAGAGCATCTGATCTGTCGAGTCGGACTTCAGGTTCACAATCTTGGAAATATGGACCGGCTGGATCTAAGGCTGTTGGAAGAAATTTATTAAATCATAACGAGATATTTTTAAATTCCAGTTATAATTAAAATATCAATGTTTTTTCCTTCTTAGCGAATCTTAAGCTGAAGATTAAAAAGTAGAAAATAATGAAAATAAAAGGAAATGTGCTCACTTTTTCTAATTTTTAAAAATTAACATCTCAAGAATTCTCTTTCTTAGCCTTTATTATTCATAGAATATGGCCACTCTGTTTAAGAGAGTAACGCCTGCTTCCCAAATACTTTTAAGTTGCATTAAGTATATGCTCGAAATAATATTTCTATGATTGGAAAAACGCTATTGAAATTACCCCAGAAGTTCAGTTATTTGTTGGTGGCTATAATGGAATGACATGGTCAAAACTGAAAAATAAAGTGAAAAAGTCCCAGAGTATAAGGTGACCAACCGTCCTCCTTTTGTAAGTTCTGTCTTTCCTCGAAAAGTGCACAATAAATGATGTCACAAATGTTTTATTACGCATTTATCATATCATTGTGTAATTCTGTAATATTGTTGCAATGAATTAAATGTTTCCTTTATTTATGATTATTATGTGCTTCAATTTATTTGTATCCTCCTTTGGTTGGAGGTTAAAAGTTGGTCACCTTACAGATCAGCTTAGACAGCCTCAAAATTTAAATATTTACATCAGCTTGAAAACATTACCTCCCCCCGAATACCTAGAGCATCCCAGAATAAAGAAATCTGATAACTATAGAAGAAACAGTAAATCTAACCCCCATGTGGCTCTCTATAGTCTAAACCAAGCTCTTTGACACAAATTAGAAGTGTTTTTAAGGTAAAAACGACCCTTCTTGCAATGAAGTATATTTTTCAAGGAATAAAAGAAATTTTGAAGCCAACTAAATTGAAAATGCTTGTAAGGCAACTAAAAAATTGATTTTTTCATAATAATGTTTATAAGATGTCGTCAGCCTGTAAATTAATTATTTATATCAGTTTGAAAACATTACCTTCCCCCGAATACCTAGAGCATCCCGGAATAAAGAAATCTGATCCCTATAGATGAAACGGTAAATAAAACCCCTATGTGTCTTTCTATAGAGTAAACCAAGATCTTTGACACAAATTAGAAGTGTTTTTAAGTTGAAAACGAGGCTTCTTGCAATGAAATATATTTTTCAAGGAATAAAAGAAATTTTGAAGCCAACTAAATTGAAAATGCTTGTAAGGCAACTAAAAAATTGATTTTTATATAATAATGTTTATAAGATGTCATCTGCCTGTAAATTGCGTGATGAATCATGCGATATGCATGATGCAAAAATCGTTCAAAAGCCTCTACAGGGCAGTCCGTTGGACTAAATTTGGAACGTAGTTACTTCTTGGGTAGTTAGTTTTGACTAACAGGAGTGGCGCCAGTGGGGGGACTGGGGGGCAGGTCCCCCCTGTCGGGGATGCTGTGCCCCCAGTCGGGGGAAGTTTTTGTACCCCGTTCATGCAACAGGGTGTTCAACTAGTAGATAAATAAAGATCTGACGAAAAATTGAGACCATTTCATCCCCCCGTAGAGCAAGTCGTGCCCCGCCCCGTCGGGCAAACACTAGCGCCACTCCTGCCGATTAAGAAAGGGTTTTAGAAAATTTTAATTAGATTTATAATGAATTAAACATTATTTGCAGTTTTAACATTTTTCCTGAATAGCTTAGGAGCGTATAGTTGCACAAAAGCCATTTTTACACCACTTTAAAATTTTAAAAAATCAACTTTTCAGCGATACTAACTTTATTCGCACGCAATTTTTTTTTCACTTTAATAAATTTTACAAAATTAGTTTTAAACACAATTTTGTAACAGTCCTTTTCCTTTCTATACCCACTTGCAGCAAAATAGCAAGAGTGTGAATAATCAATTTAAATATATTAATAACTCCCCTTGCGACTGACTAAAATATTACTTTTAAAACATTGGATGCTCTTGAAATCTATATTCTTCCTGTAAACTACATGATGTAAAAATCGTTGTGCACAAAGGCTAATGTAATCAAGCCTGGCGAATGAAGCCTAAATTATTATCGTGTTTTTTGGACTAGAGGTTCGGATCTCTTTCCTTTTCATAATTATGAGTTAAACAAAAACAACAAAAATATTTCCGTGAAGTTAGCCTTTGAACAGGACGTCGCTAATATACTGTTGTTGTGACTAATACCAGTTCGCTTAACGTTACTAGCATGGTTGCGAAACCATACGACTGCTTAACCCTAGGCCGCAGGTGACGCATTTAAAATCAGAAAATTATAGTAAATAATTTACATTCCTATGGAGACAAAAGTATATGTCGTGTTTAAGACACAACAAATCAGGTTTTTTTCATATATTTTTCACAATAATTCTTTTCTACTAGTAATTACCCAGATAGCAATTTTAGTTTGCAGCAATCTTGCTCTGCATATCTGCAACAAGATTGACACTGAAAGAGTGCAAGCCTGAAACAAGTTTACGCAAACGAGTTAGTCACCACGCGTCAAACCTGTCACAAGCTTTCCGCGTCAAACTCATTACAAACTATAGCAAAAACAGAGTACGAAGAAAACCTCGGATTCTAACACCCGACATCCCGCTTCCTAAACTTGTCGTCTTAACCACTCGGCCAGTTAGCCTCTGAGAGAAGAATATAGATTGCGCTAATAGATCGTGCATGCGATTTATTTTAAACTCTTTTTCTTGATTTCATTAATTGTTTAAATTTTGTGTTGAGAATATGATTTGAAATCAAAGAGAGAGCGATTTTCGCTAATAAATACGTTCTGCTAGTAGAATAAATTATGAAATTAGGGTTCAAAAGTAATTTCTTTTATAATGGGACAAAATGTAACTTATTATTTTTCAACAAACATTGACTGTTCTTTAGATTTAATTTTGTTTATGAAAGTTAAAATTTCAACATTAAGAAAAAGGCGATATAGTTGTCTTTAAAATGTGAGTTCTATAATTAAGAAAAAGATGGAGAATTATTGATTTATCGAATTAATAAAAAGAAGGACGGTCTAGGAGATGCTATTAAAAATCGGATGTTTTTTTCAAAACAGAGACAAAGATTATGTGTAAGTGTGATGTATCATCTTTGCAGCAAACTTGTTTTCCAATCGTGGTGTGAAGCTTGTCATAACAACTTCACAGCAAACTTGTTTTGCAAGTGGGTTGGTCGATTATGCTTTGTTACTTTGCAGGAAGTTTGCTGCAAAGTTGCCGCATCAAGTTCGTTATGACAAGCTAATATCAAGAAAAATCAAACTTGCTGCAAGTGTACATGCTATCTTGGTAAGCGATATTTTATTATGTGTCTACGCATTTTATTTGTGTATCTACATTATCCGGGTTAACAACGTGCGGGATCTAAAATATTCCGCTACTTTTCGTACATTTTTTCCCTCATTTAAATTTTAAATTGCATCACCTTCCATGCATGCACAATTTTAAATTAGGAATCGAATTATGCCTGTTATTCTTCCTAAATTAGGTATCCTTTCTCCTGCGTATCCCGCGGTGTGAGCACCCAAGCTGTGGCCGATGATATGGATGCTCTGAGGAGTTATGCCAGTTTCATTCTGCAACGTAAAAATGCATCATATTTAGATAATGTTGTTAAATATTATACAATAAACTACTTAACAAAATAAAAAAATGGAAAAAAGGCAAAAAATGAACAATGTTGAAAAATGTCAAAAGAAACAAGTGATATAAAAAAAATGTTTTTAAGTCAATTCCTACTTAGGTGATTCGAGATATAATGAAAAATGTACTGCGCATGCGCAAAGATATGACTGAAATATGGAGGTGCTTCGATGATCCCATGGACCATCCATATATCCAAGAACCAAGTCTGTAATGTTAATAGTTTTCGAGATATAATGAGAAACGTACTGAGCATGCGCAAAGATATGGATAAAATATGGGGGTGCTTCGATGATCCCATGGGCCATCCATATATCCAAGAACCAATTCTGTAATGTTAGAAGTTTTCGAGATATAATGAAAAACGTACTGCGCATGCGTCATGCAAAATAGGAAATGACAGACAAACAGACAGACAGACACACAAGAAAGCGAATTAATATTGCATTGTCATCTAGTCCTGAGCTATGTTTAAAGTTTCAAGTCTCCAGCTCTTCGGGAAGTTAGTTTAAAATCGATTGCAAAATTTGAACAAGATATTGGGAGAGTGTGAACTAATAGTAGGAATTGAAAAGGAATCCTGCAGATGTACTTTTTGAAGGTGTTACCCACCTGCGGTAATTCCAACTTATAACAACAAGAATTCTTTTCTGTATGGGATCCCGACAAATACTAAAAAAATTCATCCAAGAGAATTTTCTGGAACTTATGTGATCCCGAAGAATTCCAAATTGGAAAAGAAGGAAAAAAATTAATCCAAATACT
This sequence comes from Araneus ventricosus, assembly GCA_013235015.1. Classification (NCBI taxonomy): domain Eukaryota; kingdom Metazoa; phylum Arthropoda; class Arachnida; order Araneae; family Araneidae; genus Araneus; species Araneus ventricosus. The sequence continues at coordinate 9,005 of BGPR01025286.1, read as the reverse complement.
CAATAATTTGTCTTTATTGCCAAAAAGCAGAAGGAAGAAAAAGACAAAACTCACTATCTGCCACCAGAGATGCAAAAGCACGTCCGAATATTCGCCTTCCTTCGAAAAATGGCGCCTTAAATAAAAGAAAGGAATTTAAAGGGAGAAGCCAGTGAGCCTAGCTCCATCTATTGAGAAAAATGTAAATCAAAAGTCCTTCAAGCCTTTTTTCAATTGAAGATTCATAGTCGCAAAAATTTCTAGGAAAACCTTTACAGTGTAAATTTTTTAATAAATCATATTGTTAAATATTATGTTGTTTAAATTTCCATAGACGCTTCATTGTAGCAGGAAGTCGATTGAAACGGCGAGGAAAAATCTGCATGCAAAGCGAAATATCGCACGTAAATTCAAGGAAATCCTTCATCAAGAAAGCAAATAACTCTGATGTACAGATAAACCCACCCAGAATTTAATATGATGTCTCTAATCAAGTTTCAATAATTCACTGTCGATTACTTAAAGTTGGAATTTAAATTGAGCAAAGACTTTTACCAGCATCCATATTTTCCACAAGATAATCCTCAAACTTGCATGAATTAATTGGTTTCGTTGCGAATTATTTAATTTGTTACGAGTCGAAATAATTCTAAAATATTGAAACTTCGTGAATTTCATTTTTCTTTTTAAAATCGGCTAGAGAATCATTAACCTTCGTGAAGCTGTTCATCAAATTCCATTCGTCTATGTAATTTACTTGGGCTTTAGTTATACTTAGTAATTTAGTATTTAGTATATTTTATATACTTTTAGCTTTGCTCAAAACCATTCAGATTTATTTTTAAACCCGCTTGTAAGAAGATATTTTTCTGGATTATTTTTAGACGCAGGTTCGTAGTAGAAACTTCATATCTGTCTTGCTTATCATATTCCAGCATTTCGAACGAAACTTTACTACTGATATTGTTAATCTGCTTGTATTTCTTTTGAGCGAAAGCATAATGGTAAGAAACTTGTTATGGTTTAATTTAAGGCCGTAAGGTTAAAACCTTTGCGATTCAGGTTTGTCATCAAACGTAAGGAAAAATAACAAAGAAAGTTTTCACCATGGTTTTTACTTCTTGGCTCCTTAATATTTCCTTTCAGATTATTTCTAGACACATGCAAGTCAATAAATTACCTTAAAAGGGGAAAAAGTTTTAAATAAGATACTTTTTGGGGGGTTATTTTTAGACACAGGTTCGTAGTGGAAGCTTTATATCTGACATTCTTATCTTATTCTACATTTGAAATGAAAATTTATTACTGATATTGTTAATCTCGATATATATACTTTTTTACCGAAAAGATAATGACAAGAAACTTGTTATAGTTTGATTTAAGGCCATAAGGTTAGAACCTTTGAGAATCATTTTTGTCATCAAACGTAAGTAAAAATAACCAATAAAGTTTTCACCATGGCTTTTACTCCTTGGTTCCTTAATATTTTCTTTCAGTTTATTTCTAGACAAATGCAATTCAATAAATTACGTTAGAAGGTGAAAAAGATTTAGATAAGATAGACAGTAGATCAATACAAACAAACTCCTTCAAGGATAAATGTTGTATTCAGGATATGTTTAAGAGTATTTTCTATACCTACGCATGAATATCATTCTAACGTTTTCAGAGTAACACTAATATATTAACAGTATAAAAGCAAGAGCAGGAATACGAAATATAAACAAGATAGATATAAAAACTGATTCATAGTACAACGCTTATGCTAAATATTTAGTTCTAAAACAGGGTTTCCCAAGCTTTCTTCCCTCGCGTACCCCTTGATAAGTCTTTTTTATTTTCGCGTACCCCCTACTGTAATATCCCCCCGCCTGTACAAAGAAGTTTTTATCAGTTATGTTACGGGCCTAGGTGAACTTCAGAGTTAAATTACAGGAATTTATAACATTTATAAGACTTATTTTTGATTTTACGTTTTATTCCATTTTTAAAATAGTATTAGTTTAACGTCAAAACAGATGAAATCAGTATTGTAATAATTCCGCATTATCTAATAAGGATAGCTAAAAAATTACACTTCCTTTTCTTTTTCCAATTCCTACTATTAGTTCACACTCTCCTTATATATATGTTGTTCAAATTTTGCAATCGATTTTAAACTAACTTCCCGATGAGCTGGAGACTTGATTTAAACAGAGCCCAGAACTAGATGACAATGCAATATTAATTCGCTTTCTTGTGTGTCTGTCCGTCTGTTTGTCTGTCATTTCCTATTTTGCATGACGCATGCGCAGTACGTTTTTCATTATATCTCGAAAACTATTAACATTACAGGCTTGGTTCTTGGATATATGGATGGCCCATGGGATCATCGAAGCACCCCCATATTTTAGCATATCTTTGCGCATGCGCAGTACGTTTTTCATTATATCTCGAAAACTATTAATTATTAAAGTAGGAATTGACTTAAAATTTTTTTTACATTACTTGTTTATTTTGAGGGTAGTTTAGGACTTGCACAACTTTCACTTCTACTTTTTACACGTAATTGGGGAAACAAAATTCTGTAACATTTTTAATCCCTTATGTTTTCCTGTGTCCCCCATTACTGACTTTGAGTTCGCGTACCCCCAAATGATCCTTCGCGTATCCCAAGGGGCACGCGTACCATACGTTGGGAACCTCTATTCTAATATGAAGATAAAAGTATCCTAATGAGAATAATTTTAATTGATAATAGAAAAAATATAAATATAAAAACTTACCATGAGTAAATCTATCAGTTTCGCCACGAGTGCTCCAACAACTCTTGTGTTTGCAACAGCCTGAGCGTATGGAAAACCATTGTGTTCTGTCCAGTCTACGATAAATACGTTAAAACGGCCAATCCGCAGAAATGCGTCTTTTATTTCCTGCATCAACAGAATTTGTCCATTAACGTTCATTTACATGTATAAGAATTACAGAAATCATACAAATATAAACTATTAGCAGTACGCGCCCTTCAACAGAATAAAAAATAGCCCAAAGTTTTGAAAACGAAATAATCACACACACAAACACACACTATTGATTTCGTCCTCGATTTTTGGTGAAAGTAAACGCAGGAACTTGAGCGAGATGAATAACTCGTTCTTTTAACTAAAGATATCAGCACATATGCGCGACTATCAAAAGTATAAAACAAATAATCAAATGATTCTTGGATCAGTAAAATGAAGTAATTAAGATTAGCTGACGCAATAAAATGATCGAGAGTATGACGTCACTTTCGTTTGGTACCGCCAGCCAAACGGATAGTAGAAATGCATTCTGGGAACTGGGTAATCTTGGGTCGGACGAAAACTTCGTCGATTCGGATATGCGAGAGAAAATGTTTTGAACTGATCAATAAAAAAAATTCATAGAAAATCGGAGAAAAAGATATTTTAACCATTCTTATTTTAAAACAGGGATAAATAATCCGGTTTATACCTAAAAAAAATTGAAAATGATCACGATATTAGAACGTCCGATGCAAGAAAATAAGAATTGAAAGTTAAAAACATAAATGAAAAATGATTATTATTTAAAAATTTCTCAAAATTCAGTAAATTATGTTGGAAATTCAAAACAAACTTCATTAGAATGAAAATTGTTTGTTCTATCCGATGGCGTATTGATTGTTTTACAACGATTATTAGAAAAGATCCTACAGCCGTAAACGTGCCAAAAATGACCCAAAACAACGCAAAACATTAAATAAGAAAATTTCCAGATTAAATTTTAAAATTCTGGCTTCGAGGTGCATTGAGTCACCATTACGACTACCTGTGTGCCAAACGTCATGGCTGTAAGTGTGATAGATTCGTCCGGACATCGCACACACACACATTCACACGCAAACATTGCCTTTTATAAGTATAGATTTTTACACAATTTTATTTAATTTAGTTGTTTCATATTTGTAAATATCGAATTTTCTAATCGATTTTGCACCCAATTCCGCATTTTCTAGAGGATATTGGATTTTTTGTAGATTTGCGTGTTCTCGTTGGTTCACTATTTCGGTATTTTTCAGAATTCAATTATCAGTTAAGCGATTACTTTAAATTAAATTCTGTTATTATATCAGAGGCACCATCTGGCAAGAAATATGAAAAACGATTGATTAAAATGTTCCGTACTAGTCATGAGAACAGATTATGAAATGCATTAACGACTAAAAAAAGTAAAAAAGTGATAAAAATTATAACGTTTTTAAAAACATGCTTTTATTTATGTAAGGAAACGAAAAAATATTTTTTTTTTATCGAAAATATCGAGTTCAGTACAAAAACACGCCAGTTTGAGCCGCTGAAAACAATTCTTAAAAAAATCAAAAATGTAGTATAAATATGATTAAAACTCAAATTTACTTAAAGTAGTTCTATTAGCTCACTATGCTTTTTACTTACCTTGATATTTTCGATAAAAAACTATTTTTTTGCATTTCAGTATATTAATAATAGCGTGTATTTAAACTCTTTTTCGTTTTTAACTAGCTGCCTTGGGCGACCAGCTGTTCGCGCGTGATATCAATAGCATGCAGCTATGCTCGCAACTTGGCGAAATAAATTGGCGAACTGGCGGTTATAGAGAGAGAGGGACTCTGCCAAAATGTTATTTTGCGATATATCTCGAAAATGGAGGGTGGTGAGGAACAGACGACCATGGTTGACATATATAGAGTCGCAAGCTTTCATAGGAAATAAAAATTGTCGAAAGCTGTCCAGTGGTTGGGGATGGAGAACTGTCTGAAGATTTTTCTCCGTAGGAGAATGTACAGTGGAGAAGTATTTTTTCGATTTCTCTCGAAAATGGAGGGTAGAGGGGCAGGCGACCATTGATAGGACATCTAGATGCCAAAAGCTTCCATATGAAATAAAAATGATCGAAATTGGTCCAGTGGTTGGGACTGGGAGGGCTGATCACCTAGTTTTGCTAATTATTTTAACTATATGGATTTTTAATTACACTATTAACGCTACAGATTTCCTGAAATGGTTATGAAAATCATGAATTTGAATATGAGCATAAGGTGAGATTCGCAACATAAAATAAATAGTCATTTATAAAGTAAATAGTCAAATTTAAATAGTTGTTTTCTTCATATATATATATATATATATATATATATAAGTATAAGGTGAAGTTATTAACATATAAAAATAAATTTTAAAAACTTACTTTGCTTTTTTAAACGATTATTATTTAAAATTTTTAGTGAACTTTGGTATTTGTCTATTTTTCTTTTAGGATTATGCGTTTAAATAACATAACCAGCCTATATTTTCCCACTACAGGCCACAGAAATTTCCAAATGCGTATTGAAATTTATACAGGACCAACTTCGTAACAGTCGAATATATACTTCACATGAAAACTTAAGCCCGAGCATACATACATAAAAACGCACATGACCTTCTGAATCAGAAAATCGCAACTTCCAGAGCGTAATGAAACTTTTGCATGACCAACGTCATAACATTCCCTAAGATATGCAGAAAAAAAACACCCACATTCGAGCATATACTTTACATCAAAAGTTAAGCGCGAAAATACGTACGAGATCGTAGAGAAGTACTCGAAGAAGGGCAACGATGACGTCAAAATCTACTCGGCCAATGATAGTGCGTTTCGGATTGCATCATCGTTTTTGCTATTTTATCGAATATTCTGCCCGGAATATATAGATACATAAATTTTTATGTAAAATTTCACTTGTATATCTGAAATTAGAATGATTTTTTTCTATAAAAAAGGATTACTTCACGCGTTTTTAAAAAATACTAAATTTCCCTTTGCCTTGTTCAGCAAGTTGTCTTTTTGAAATAGCGGCATGAATTTACGATGTGTTCTTATGAGCTAACCAATTTTCTTCATATTCTTTGCCTGTTTTTATATTTCCTTGTATGCTGGGGTTCGTTTTCTCTTTAATCTTTCATTTTGGGTCACAAGGGGTTAAATGTTTAGGCATTTTCTCAAGCCCCTTACAGAAAGTAATCCTGACTTCTTTTGTACCCTTGCTGTGTGTGACTCCTGATGAAGAGCATGGCCGGGTTCCTCCATTTTGAATTTTTGTTTTTATTCTCTCCGTTCTTAACATGGATGGAAATAACAGTGAATGTCAGAAAAAAATGTAGCATCTAACTGGGAGTTCAAATAAATTCGCAGTTCAAGGTTTTAAGATAGATTATATATATAAGTAAGTTTACAATCATATAATATATTTCATTTATTTTGCAATTTTCTTTATATTTTACCTAATAGATGGAGACTGACTGAAAGATTTCCGTTTATTAGCTAAACTTATTTTTCAGTTTTATAATATAGTCTTTTATTTTGTAAAGTCCGTTATTGATTACAGCAATTTATAAGTTCTGTTGAACAGATTTTAAATAAAGCAGTCCGGTACTCGTTGGTTATCCTTATGAACTGAAGTCGTTCTCGCAACTTCAAAACTTTAAAAGAACAGGAAATAAATTTTTGCTCTTAAATCTACCAAACATATTTTAAGCAATTTTGTTGTATATTAACCCTTTGGGTACATTTGACGAGTGAGATTCGTCGTCTGCTTACTTGGACGAAGTTACGGTGGACAAGTAAGATTCGTCATCTGCTTACTTGGGCGAAGTTACGGTGGACGAGTCTGACTCGTCATCTGAATTTAAGAATAATTATTGGCGCCAGTGGTCCTGCCAAATTATAATATCCGTGGGCGTCCTACAAGTAGCGATGCGCCACATCGTTTGCAAGCGAAAAATTGGGCACATTTTCCGGAGAATATTCCGGCAACAGAATTAAAGAAACACCCTACAAAACGCGTATGTTATAAACATAAAATAAGAAAAGAAACCACTTGGCAATGCAAACAATGCCAGGTACCTTTGCATTTACCGACATATTTTGAAAAATACCACACAGCACAAAATTGTTAGACTTTAAGTTGGTTCTTGTTCTATATAAATATTTATATTTTGTTTCATTTATATATTTATTTATATTTTGTAACTAAAATGCTGTTTCAAAAATATATTTATATCACCAATATAAGTATATTCCAAATAAAATGTATTACTTTTACATATTAATCCATATAGCGACACATTAAATCCGTACCATGGCAATAAAAATTTTCAAATAATTCAGTATTCAAAGGGTAAAATAAAATTAAATAAATTATATACAGGATTAATATATATATATATATTTATGTTTTTAAAGAAATGTTTTGTGAGCGCATGATAATTTTTTCACAAATCTAACTATACATTGAGCAGTTTACAAAACAAACACCATCTCACATAACTTCCCTGACAATTAGCATAATACCAGAAAGCAATGTAATTTTCATTACCATATTTTATCTAATAACCATCAGTAAAACGTGTTTGCATTAAAAATTTCCGCAATCAAGTTTATTCAACATTACACGGAACTGCACGGATCTCAAACATATGCACAATTGGATTACATCAAACTTGGAAATGAATATTAATCCTTTGTCTGTATTATTTCCCCTCACCATGAAAAGATTGTCATTTCATTGCATTAAATATAAAAAGAAAAAAGAACGCGGAGATTTACTACAGACTTAGCAATTGGCTTTTCGCATATTGTACAATAAAAACAAACGAAAACGCAAAGTAGTATGGTGGAAAACGTCAAACAATTGATTCTTGTTAAAGAGAGAGTGTGGGGCTTTATTACTATCTTATTATTATCGTAGAATATTCCATGATATTTACAGTGAAGAACAATGGAATGGGATTTTTTTTCAGTGTTGTACTATAATACGCCCGCCTACATAAGTTTCATGCAAAAATATGGCGTATTGTTCATTTTAGTCAAATGAGGATGATAAAAACATAAGTTTGATGAATTGCAAAAATATTACTATATACAAGGGTCGTTTTTTCACAACCTCCAACGGACCATAAAAAAAGTCATCAGTAGATGACAAAATGAGTATATTACCAAAAGTTATAACATTGTTACTTTTCGACATAATCGCGTGAAGATTCAGGCATGTATCATATCGGTAGACCTTGACACTACGGACAGCCCCGCTTTTGAGATCGTGCGATAACATATCGGTAGACCAGGTTTCCGACTCTCTCTTCTAAGAATGTTTCTGCCAGTGATGTGAGATGGGCCTTAAACTCTATGTGAGAAACTCTAGATACCAGACATCCCAGATAGCAAAGAAAGCTTGTCTAAAAGGTTTTGGAAACCTTTTCGTCGGCAAGGGTAAAGGGTTGTGACAAAGGTTTCCATGACAAGGGTTGAACCTTTCGGCAAGGTAGCGTAAAGGTTCGTTAGTCAATAAGAAACAAGGCTTTCTCTGTAAGGTTTTTGGTAAGATTTCCCCAAGCTTTTATTACAAGCTTGTTTCAGGTTTTCCTCAAGCTTGTTTCAGGTTTTCCTCAAGCTTGTTTCGGACCTTCCTCAAGCATGTTTCAGGCCTTTCAAAAGGTTGTTAAGAGCCCTCTTTCAGAGGACAAAATAGAACCCTTTCCCCCCTCCGAAGCCGTACTCCTACAGAGAGGTCCAACCCTCCACACTTTCTTTCACCCCCTCTTCAAGGCTGTACTTCAACAGAGGGGTGCAACCCCCTTTTTTATTCCCCTTCTTCTGACGTCATCTTAGAGTTATCTGGAATGTCAATTAAGTAGATTAATTAGGAATTCTAATTAATCAAAGCTTAATTATTAATTTGATTAATCTAATTTTTAATTGAATTTACTTATACGATTTCGTTGCATATTGTGACAAAATTTCACATTCCTCCGAACAGGGGATTGAACTCGCGTTCATAGAGTTGGAAGGCAAACGCAATAACCACTATACCGGACGGGGCCACACACCACAGGACAGGTGGTTCATAAAACGCTTTCCTACGTCAATTTTTGCGGGAATGGCTTCCGAAACGGTTTGCTCGGAAATGCTTACGTGGACTTGTCGTTCAAACCTTGTCGGTGAGGTAGTTCATAAAAAGCTTTCCT
>BGPR01025285.1:0-22458 GCA_013235015.1 Araneus ventricosus | reverse complement strand
TTTTCTATTGAATGAAATTAGAGTTTTCGAATAAATCGGTTGGGCTGCCTTCTCCCCAATAATAGCAACCAATCCTGGTGGACTTCGGGGTGGGTAGTGGTGTGAGAGCTGGCTGGAACTGACGATGGAACTGAAATTTTTCTTGTTCCTTGTTTTTTGTTAATAGCTTAGGCGAAGCGATAATTTTGGCGAGAGTTTCAAGATTTCTTATTGTTTCGTTTGAAAAATTTATTTCTGAAGAATTGGTGGTTAAACCTTTTATAACTTCTTTAACTTGCACTTTATTTGAATGGTAAAATGACGAAAACGTAAACAGGACACAATTACGTGTATTCTCTGATTATAATATATAAATGCAATTAATACCAGAGTTTTACAATTTTCCTTTCATAGAAAATCGACAAGTGTGATATATAATATGCAACTATTATCATGAATAAAAACAATAAAATTAATAATAAATTATGCGCATATAAGATAAGTATCAGTAAATCTACGGCAAACGCGATTCACTCATCAAGATACACTATTTGTATTGATTGATTCAACACACAGTAACATGTTTCTACAGTTTTAGTTTTACTACTAAAGTTTACTACTTTCGGTTTTTTCTACTCTTAAAATAGAGCACAATTATTACTTTCGTTGCCTAAACGAATATCAGAATGCGAAGTGAGAAAGAGGCCGAAATTTAATTTTCATTTTCTAAACAAAACAATAATGTGACTTAATTCAAGCTGAGAATTTTTTATTTCTTCTTCCACTACTAAAAACTCATTTGGAGAATTCTAGACTACTTTCCTTCTCCATAAAAAATAATACAGCCTGACCTATCTTTATTTCGGTTTTCCAAGGAATGCAAAACTCCTGCTTCAAAATAAGGAATCGATTGTAATTTTATTCGAATACTTTCTTAACTGATATTCGATTTAGTTAAATTTCGAGAATAAAGCAAGTATTTTAAGGAAATACAAAGTAAATTGGACCTAAACAACATAGAAATCGGAAAAGAGGTTTAATTTTATTTTATATATTTTTCGTAACTCGAAATTCATAAATTCATAAAATGCTGTTAAACTATTCCAAAAACTGCAAACCTTTTTAACTATTCCAAGATACTCTAACCGAAGAGGTCTTCGAACTTTTAATAATTGATTTGCTGTCGTGGAACCAGAGACGTGCCTTCTGCTGCACAGTAGCCATTTCGACACTTGAGAGGGAATCTCCTGCTGAGGCCAATTTCGTGCGCCGTAACAGCACGTTACCTATCTGGAAAAAAAAAATGTTTGAGCTACTCTCTTATTTAAAAAATAAAAAAAAAATGAAGTTGCAACATTATAGGAGTTTTTTTTATTAATTTTTGAAATGGGTCCGATAATTTGTGACCATCCTGTTTATACATCCGATAAATGTGTACATTTTCGTTTCTAAACGAGAAATCAGAAACTTTGAACATGTTAAATTTAGCTTACTCGTAATAATGGAGTGTTTATCCCGTTGTATGAGAAGAAGTCTCGATTTTTTCTTCGCGTTATACAAATTCACGTTATCCGGTAGTTTGTTATACGAGAGTGTACCGTATTTTAGTGCTTAAATCATGTCTTAAAGATATCAAGCACTAAAAATTTATTTTAATATATTATGGTGTGGTTCTAATCTCACTTAAGCTATGTGACTACCCTAAATTCCTCGTTTTGCTGAAAATTTTCGAAATTTGTTTTATTTGTTCATATTATAGGCCATACATTTAGGTATCTAAAAATGCTTTATTTTTGTTTCTACTATAATTACAAGTAAAGTTATAGCATAAATAATAAACCGGAAGTGGCAATTTAAAGAGTCTTAAAAATGCAATTATTAGTTTGAACAACTATTTTTTAATTTTCAAGCAATATATTGTCTAAAAATATAGATTTAAGCTTCCATTTCTTATTTTTATTGTTTTATTGGTTTTTGGCGCCGCTTTTTTTAAAAAAAATACAACACAACAGTAATTGCAACAGTAAAAATTATTTTTGGCGCTGAAATTGCAGTTTTATAATTTACTTCCATTTATGTTAAACTGTTACCTGTTCTCAAGTGTTTTGAAATGTAAATTTATCCATAGATGCTTAAAAATTACATGGAACTTGGCAAAAAGCTAATTCAGATATCGAGACGCCATTCACTATCTACTACACAAAATTATTCCAAAAATTCTAAAAAGCTAAAAGAACACAAAAGTCGTTTAAAATAAACTAAAAGATGGTTTGACTTGTAAATATGGCCAGTTTTAAGATTCTAAGGTGTGTACAAAATTTTTTATACTCTATGAAAATCTTTAAAGGCGTTTTCTGAGAAATTGTGTTTTTCTATATTTTTCTTCGCGGCAAACATCATTTTGGAAAATGATTTTAAGTTATTAAATTGAAATTTGGCCAAAATGTTTTATTTGTTTCTAGATATACTTTGCTAGAATCTAAGATCTCTGCCTACATTTATTTATTTTAATGTTTTTTAGTTAGAAAAATCGATGATTTTTTTAAAAAAAAGTTCGAGTTTGTTCACAAAGGAATATCTCCAAAACTTTTCGAGGTATTAAAAATATATTAGTTCACAACACAGATAAGCATGTTAGCTATATACTGTGCAAATATTGATGAAATGTATTCAATAGAACTCGTTATAGAAGAATTTTGGCGTAAGTGCAAATTTTCACTGAAATTTTGCTAAAAATTGCCTATATTTTAAAAGTCAATGAAATTGCATTGGAATTTTTAGTTTCATAACTAATTTTAATTAAAAACATGAAAGTTTCATTAAAAATTTAAAAATTTCAAAAAAAGTGCTCCAAAGATAGTCAAAGGGGTCATCGACCCCTGTATTTTCAGATTATGAAAAGTGAATCCAATGGACATAAAATAACCCCCAAAAACGATTATTTTTATTTTATAGATTATTCATAATCAAAACTCACGAATTTATAAAAAGAGTAAAACCTTTGCAACAAACTGCAGTTCAGCAATTTACTCGACTGCATTACCATAAACGATTCTGTTTCATAAAGAACTCCGATTCACCCGCTGTATTTTATTTATTCGCTGATGCTTGCAAAACCAATAAAATAATTCCGACATCATTAAGAGCCATTTCCCATATCCCTTAAAAGGCGAATTTGGCCCTCCCAAAAGTGAATAAATAAGTGACATATCAATCGATTACTTCCCCCAAAGAAAACTCCCCACTTTTCTTGAATAATAAAGACTTTATTCATCGCATTCTGCATGTTTGAAGTAAACTACATAAATCGCGTCTACCTTTTTGCAAAATTAGATATTTACATCGTTTCGAATAGGAAAACGTGAGTCGAGTTTTTATTAAGAAAACAGCAGCTGGCAGCTGTGAATGACTTGGAAAGTGTGAAAGCCTTCTTCTTACTTCTGCTCGCATGAGAGGGCGGAATTTAAATAACCACTTTTCCATTTAATAGATGGATCAATAAGTATCAAGAAGTGTTTGAAAGTGTTGATTTCTTCATAAACATTTTCAAATTCTTTATTATCATTTATTTAGTTATTTCTTCTCTTCCTGAAAGTTCTTGTTTTGGGGTAGGGCAGATCGGGGCTAGTTGGACCGTTTTTTCTTCTAAGAATTTGAAAAAAAGGGAATTCAAAGTTTTTTAAAATTTTTGAAGCTGACACTATTAGTGAACCTTCAGAAATAATTCGCTATAATAAAATTTCAATATATTAAATACAGTATTAATTTAAAACCTCAAACTAACACGAAGTCGCTTGGCCCAACCTACCCCGACACCGGGATAAGTTGAGCCACTACTAACATGAAGCGACTATCACAAAACATTCTTCTATATTATTATACTTTACTAATTTAAGTAACGTAGTTGTGTTATTATCCACATTATGTGTGTTATATACAAATTTTGTGCATTTCAATTCAATAGAAACTGAGATACAGCTATTAAGGTCATCGTCAAATAGTAGTGTGTAATTATAATCAAAATTGAGCCCCCACGGTTTTTCATAGCAAGTACCTTGCATAATAAATCCATCCCACATATTCAGAGATATTTCTATATCGCACATCCTAATAAACCCTGTGTAGCAGCGCGGGCCAAAGTGCCCCTTGCGAAATGGCCCAACTAGCCCCATATCGCCATTTTTGTTTATCATGTGTGTAGAGATTTATTCTGAAAGCATTTCGATAAGCAAAAAAGCCCTGAAGTAACAATGGAGAATTATTTTTCTAAATATAATTTTCAAAAATGGAAGTTATAATTTATAAGCAAAGAAAAAAACGATTATTCATTAGCGTGGACTTAGCAAAAATTAGAAAATTCTGGCTGGTTCTTGAATGAACGCTACTTCTTCAATGACGCTGATGCGGAAGAAGAGAGGCGGCATAATTCACACTTGTCTGGAATGGCAGCGTTAAATAAAGAAAAGTATCAAAATTACATCGACTGGCCCAACGTGCCCCTATGCCCAACTAGACCCGATCTACCCTACTTAACTCTCTGAACCCGGCTAGATTGAAAATTCCAGTACCTCAAAAACTGAAGCAAATTTTCGGAATTCTTTCCTTTCTTTACAGAAATTCCAGGAGGACGACACTCAAGTTTGGACTATCAATTATACACAAAGAAAGGAACAACTTTTCTCCCGTAAAATTCGCTCAGGCGCCTGAAACTGCCTGAGTCCGGTCTCTATCGAAAGGGGCGATTTGAGGCGGATTTGGGTTTATAGAGTTAACATAATCGTGTGTGAAAAATTATCTATAAAAAAAGGCTTTTCATTTTTATTTATAATGTTATCTATCAAAAGAAAATTCCCACAAGCTTTTTTTCGCACCACTTCTTAAACCCCTAGTGTGATTATTCATGGATAGATTTCGTGTCTTTAGATTCATTAGACCAGGGGTTCCCAACCTTTATTTCCTCGCGTATCCCTTGATTAATCTTTATATTTTAATATCACCCCCACAACCAACACCAACCACCTGCCGATGCTAATAAGTTTTTATAAATGATATTAAGGACTTAGGTAACTTAAGATTCGAATAACTCGATTCAATAAAATATTGTGACGAAATTGTCTTGTGGGTGTACGTGAATGCAATCCAATAAGGAGGATTAAAAAAATAAAGCTCTTTATTTTACAAATACTACAAGCAAAGAAACGTAGCACAAGTATTAACACAGCACTAGTAAAAATTCACAACAGAGACTACCAATAAATCTCAACACAGCGCTCAAAAGTTTCTTGTTAGCTCACCAGCTTGCTTGCTGATCAAATTCCAACTGACTCTTCTTGGCTTGAGAGCTTGCTTTTATAGTTTTCAACAGGAAGTGACTTCATTACGAAGGAAGTGACGTAATCTCTAGAAAGTTCATGAAACCAGTAGAAATAGGTTGAAAGTTCGAGGTCCTTCTAGATTTCCTTTGTCGCCAAGTCGCCAAATTTATCACCAAGTCGCCAAGTTTATCGCCAAATTAGCTTCTCTGGGAAACAATAACAATAAATATAAATAAATTGTAACAATATGCTGGACTTATTTTTGATTTTACATTTTATTGCATTTTTACAATAATATTAAGTCCACGCCAGAACAAATGAAATCAGTAATGAAATAATTTCGCATAAACTTGTAAGGAAAAATAGCTAAAAATTACACTCCGTAATAATCAACCATTCAAGAGGTATAGTTATTAAATAGCAAGTATTAACCTGAGAAAGCGAAATTCTGTACATTTTTTTATATTTTCTTGTTTCCACCACTACCAACTTTGATTTCGCGTATACTCCCAACTATTAATTCGCGTACGTAAGGGTTTCGCGGACCACGATTGGGAATCTCTGCATTAGACATTCATCACTGCCGTAAAATCAAAATATTTGAATTTGATGCATAGAATGAAATTGCTAGGGCAGATCAAAATTCCAATGTTACGTCTACGGAAATGTACTTCAATTTATATACTCGGATGAAAGTTTAGTGGAATATAGTTTACCCTTGACAAGGCTTGCATAAGCACGTGAAATCCAAACTAACCACTTTCCCATTGTGATGTATTTCAGCATAATATGAAGAATTGTAGAGCCTTCTTTATCAAAAATAATTTATTTATTGGACGTCTGCAGCACACAGCACACACATGTAAAACAAACAAATACACTTACGTCACCAACATTACATCACTCTTGCATCGAATTCTAAGTTCAATTCATTATTCTTTTTCATTGCTAGGCAACGTTAGCAAAAGACAATACATCGTTGCCACACTATTTTTATAACCTTTAGGAAAGAACTAATGCCAAACTATATTTTTAATTAATTTCTTTTTCAGCCAATCGATATTTTAAAATTAAATTCTTTTATGACCAAACGATTTTTTTATCTAATTAATTTCTTTCTTTGAATATTTTAATAATTCTACAAATATATGTTTTTTTTTATTCGTTACGAATATCACACCATCAATAGGTCGATCGATAGAGCTGAAGGAGTGTTTACAAATTCTGAAAGATTTCTTCGGGAATTACATTAAAATTATTTTCTTATAATTATACATTAATTTTGCTTTTGAATATTCTCTTTTGGAGTTCTTAAGAAAATGCTATATGATAAAATGGCGATAAGAAAAAAAGTTTTTAATTCTTATTTACTTGTAGGAAGTATATAAAGAGAAAGTGTTGTAACTGTCTACACTGTAAAAAATATCCGTTTTTTCCCGGACTTTTTCCGTATATTTGACGGGTTAAAGCTGTTTTGTTGACAGAACGGTTTTTCACCGTTTTCCGCTCCAGCCATAAACGGTTTAAAACCGTCAGTTCAAATTCTATTTTTCGTCATACAGTATTGCTTGCCGTACGATAACTTTCCCTTTTCTTAAATGTAATTTTATTGAATTCATTTCATGTTTTTAATAGGGTTCCATCTCCGCTATTGTTTACACATGTTGCAGTAACCTGTTGTCACTCATGAAAGCTAACCTTAAAACACGTGTTCTGGCAATAGTTGATTTTTACACCACTAGGTGGCGCCACTAGAGCTATAGTGACTTTAAAACTGAAATAGATTATTTTTACTTCATTTTTTGAAGTCTCCGGTGGTATAGTGGTTAGAGTGACTGCCTTTTATTTCTATGAACATGGTTTCGATCCCCGGCTCGGAGGAGTTAGAAGTTTTTTCACCATCTTGCATCGAAATCGTCCAAGTAAGTTCAATTAAGAATTATATTAAACTAATTGAAATTAATAATTAAGCCTTGATTAATTAATATTCCTAATTGATAATACACATCAGCACATTTCAACTCGAACAGAAGGAGAAAAACAACTCAACTCAGTCCATGACGTCACTTACTTCGATGACTTAATTTTTACGGAGAAAACTTAATTTCATACGGTAAAAAACCGTTGTGACTACGGATTTACATCGTAACTTTTACGGGAAAAACTTGTTCCTGTATGGTAAAAAACCGCTGTGCCTACGGATTTACTTCGTAACTTTTACGGTTTTGCACAACCAACCCAGCTGCCAGTTTAAAACCGTAAATTTTACGGGATTTTTTTTACAGTGTACAATTACAACTTTCAGTATTGTAATTGTCGACAATTAATTAATCGTCAACTTCATACAAAAAACTTCGAGGAATCTTTACATTGTAGATCTCTGCAAGTTCGACAAAATAATCATTTCATGATCTGTCTGTGAACACGATTAATCAGAAACGTGAAGAACTGAACAAATGAGATTTAGTGTGTAAACTTCGCACGAAAATTGTAGATTTGTATCAAATTTTGGATGAATTCCGTCTACGTCTGTCCCTCCGTCCATCAAACTCAAAATCGAAATAAGCTAGATGGATAAAATTTAGCTAATATTTTTTTACTTTAATTTACTAGAACTTATTTGGTGTTTCCTTTCAAGAAATTATGAATTTTTGCCATTCTGAAGTAGACTTGAGTCTCTCCATAGTGGTCTAACTGTGTGTCAGGAAAGAAAAAATTTATGATGCTTTTCGCGTTCTAGTTAAACGTTTATAGCTCCTCAACAAAATAACATAGAGTGTTGGTTTTAGTTTCATTTAACAGAGTAAGGGGGACATTGAAGATTGAAAAAATAATTTTAGAATTTGGAATTACGGTTTAGCCACATTCAAGCTTCAAAGTTGGTAAAAATCACGAAACATTTTGATGACGTCACAGCGACCGATGCGCGCGGACGCTGACTAAGGAAATTCATCCATCAAAATGTTTCGTGATGAATGAATTGTTTGTTCATTCATCAATTTCAACATTTAATGAAATTCATGCATCAAAATTTTTCATCGATCGCGCGAAATATTTCTCAAGAATTGTTGAATAACGTCGATTTTCGTGGTAAAATTAAACGCTTATAGAGTTGGTTTTAGTTTCATTCAACAGCGAAAGATGAGAATTGGAGATTGCAAAAATAGTTTTAGAATTTGTATTTACGGTTTGGTCACAGTCGAGTTGCAAAGATTGTAAAAATCACGAAGAATTCTACGTAGAAAGAGTCACATAGTCACACTAGACTAATGGTCACTACAGACTATAGAGTTAATAGTCAAGTAGAGTTACTTTAGTCACAGTTGAGTAAGGTAAGTAAGTCAACGCCCATCAATCCCAGCGGCCGTTTCGCAGAGACAGCCTCCCGTAGATTTTTTTAAAACAAAGATGTAAATGCGGGTAATGCAAGACTCCTTGGGTCACCATTTTAATGCTGGCGTAAGTTCTCGCTAATTTTTCCATGTAAAGAAAGTCTAGATGTTCTAATTTCTTATCTCAAACCATAAGGAAGTGTCTTGACTTGGTAATTAATTATTAATTAATTTAATTATTTCCAAAAATTAATGTCATTTTATAAGATAAACGGATTTCTTTCTTAAATAAATCTCATTCCCAAAGTTATTTTATTATACCACTGCTAGATAAACCAGCGGGAGTGGCCTCCCCTAACTTTCTCGTATATTTTTCAAACATTTGCCATTTCCCTTCCCCCTGCGTTGATAAAAAGTTCGAACCAACTGTAACCCAGAATGCAATGACTATCAGAAGGTTCTTCATTGTTGATTATAGTGATAGTAAAATATTGAGGCGAAGATCATATTCAAAAAGTTACGTATGTATTAAAACTTCGCAATATTTATTTTTTATCAAACTCTAGCAATGCAAGTTCCGCGTGCGAAGAAGAAAACAGGAGAATAGCTTGCGCGCTGAATAGCTTGCGCATGCGCAAAGATTGCTTCCAATGCGCAAGTAAAACGAGACGCCCTAAATGTTTGCTTCCTTACAAAATCTCGCCGCCAGAATTGGATTTTGGCAAACTGCCAAGTTTTCGGAGTATCCCTTCTTTGCACAGGAATTTACGCATGCGCATGGAGTTGAACAAGTATGCTATTATACAGACCGACAGACAGTCAACCCGTTCACGGATTTAGCCCAAAAATTTATACGGACCTACATTCATGACGATAAAACTGTGTATAAAATTTTATCCATCTAGCTTTTCAAGTTTTTGAGTTATTGCGTTCACATGACCTCGAACATGCAGACAGACAGACTTCCCTTTGACAGATTTTGTCCAAAAGTTGATAGGAACCTACAAATTATGTGTAAAGATAACATACCAAATTTCATCCCTTTATCTCTAATAGTTTTCGAGTTATCGTGTTCACAGACACACACACAGACATACAGACACACAGACATAATTCCAAAATTGTGTTTTTCGGACTCAGGGAGGTCTAAAACGTGGAGATCCGTTAAAATCTCGAGTTCGAATTTTTTGACGATTACAATACTTTCTCTTTGTATACTTCGTATACGAGAAAGTAAAAATGGCCCTTGAAAAGGTTAAGCAAATTCTTCATCCTAGGAAAAAGTCGCATGGGGCGAGATCAGGTGGATAAGCTGGTTGTGGAAGTACCGGAATGTGGTGTTTAAACAGGTACCGTGAAATCAGAAGGAACGTATTATCCGCCCCTTATCGTGTTGAAGCACACGTGGCTTTTGAATGTCTGTAATCACTAGCTACGCTCATGCGCTGCACGTATATGAACTGGATGAGACAGGTTCTGAGAATTCGATCACGTGATTACCTTCGCTTGTTCTTCATGCAATGACATAATTCATCTAAATTTGGAAAATATTCAAAAAGTTCCGAAATTTTTTAGTATGTTTGCAGTAAGAAACTTAATACAAAACGCTCCGAATTTTGTAAGTTTCCGAGATAGTTATTTTTACTTTCATTCTTATTTATTTTGTATGTTATTGTTCATTCCTATTTTATTGTTTACAAGTCCTCTTCTATTTCACGTTTGTGATTTTTACTTTCTCGTATACAAAGTATACAAAGAGAAAGTATTGTAATCGTCAAAAAATTCGAACTCGAGATTTTGACGGATCCCCACGTTTTAGACCTCCCTGAGTCCGAAAAACACAATTTTGGAATTATGTCTGTATGTCTGTCTGTGTGTGTGTCTGTCTGTCTGTGAACACGATAACTCGAAAACTATTAGAGCTACGGGGATGAAAGTTGGTATGTGGTCTTTGAACATAATTTGTAGGTTTCTATCAAATTTTGGACAAAATCCGTCAACGGGAAGTCTGTCTATTTGCATGTCCGCGTTCATGTGAACGCTAAAACTCAAAAACTTGATTAGCTAAATGGAAAAAATTTGGTACACAGTTTTATCGTTATGAATGTAAGTCCGTATAAAAGTTTGGGCCAAATCCGTCAAAAAGAGGCGTTCAAATTGCATATTCAATTTCTTTTAATCCGATTCTCGTGCGCATGCGTATTGGTAGCAATCTGTTATTGTTGTAAATTTTATTTACAACAATAAATAATGTTTTCAAACATCAATTGTTAACAATTTTTTTACTGTTGTAAATCAAACCGATCTCATTATTTCAGCAAATCTTTCATTCACGCGCTTTTGCAATTGTTACGGTTGTGGTAGTATAAATTGTGGGAATCTTGGGAATTCAATTCCAAAGCAGAATTGTCGCTTTAGTATTCATTGCATTGCCTATTTTATCGCGCCTGCTTCAAAGTAATATTTTTTTGAAACGTGGCAACAGATATTTGATTTCAGGTTTGTTTGTTTTTTTGTTTTACTTTCTCGTATACGAAGTATACAAAGAGAAAGTATATCCACTACGAATCTCCACTTAGAAAGTATACGAGAAAGTTTAGGGGAGACTACTCCCGCTGGTTGAATTTGGTTTTTCATTTTTTATTCTGTATTATATGTAATAAATTAGAATTTCTCCCTTCTTTAAAATACATTCTTTTTAACACCTCTTAATTTTTAAATATAAACGTATTATTTCTATATCAATTCTATAATTAAAGCAATTCTACTTTAACTTAAAGAGTCGAGAGAACTTTTACTGTTTCACGAGCCCGAACCGGGGAATTTTCCTTTTGACTGTATTTTAAGTTTGAAAATGTTACCATTATTTTTTTAGCTTGAATTGGGAAAAAAATCAGTTAACTACTTAAAACATCGAACTAATCTTATATTTATCTCCAAGTGGAATATTTTGACAACAATAAAGAAGTTACTTTAATTCTACAACTGCATTCTTATCAAAATTTCTACATTTTACACAACTGAAGATTTTGTTACATATAGTATGTTCCGTCAAAAACGCATACTTAACATTTAACTTTTCAGTGAAAAAAATGAATTTATAACGATTTAATTTGCTTTTCCCAAAGACAAATTTATTCTTTCCAGCAAATCTTCCACCATCACGTTTACCAAGTTAATTACACTACCCTAGCAAACGTTTGTTTTGTGGAAAATAAAATAAACCCGCGAGAATCCAGTTGCCATATCTCTTCCCACATAAGATAAGGCAACTTAATTGCTTCGGCAAAACTTGGCGCGAAGAGAAAAAGCTTTCGCAAGAAAAGAAATTCTGTCGCCACTGTGGGAATTGATCTTCTTCTCCTCGGAGAATGCTTTTTGCGGGTAGGTCAACAAGTAGCTGGTTTATTCTCTCTCACGCTAAGATGGAAGGTTTATTGTTTCTGTAAAGGTTCTTTCTCTGGAAGATGAGTTTCGGTGCAGTTAAGGAAGCTGTTATGCAACAGTGTAGAAATAAAATACACTAACAGTGATGATTTGTTTCGCAGAATTTAAATAAAAGTTGTGCAATCTAACATTTTATGGCGACATACGACTGTTAAACTTCGCAAATTTTCGATTTTGTGAAAAAATATATATTATTCCCATGTCTTTTCTGAACAATTTAAAACAATTCGCTTTAAAAAAAATAACATAGTTTTGAAAGTTATGAAGGAAAATGCATCAGCACTTCGACGTAAACATTGAATTTGGAATATCTTTAGAGCACTATATCTCAAAATATGTTTTTTTATATTTCGCGCACGATATCTCGAGAACTATTGAATATTTTTACGTACAATTTTTACCGAATATGTATTTTCTATGTTCTACAAACTGAACCACGTTTTTGTACATATTTCTCCAAAGAGTTTTTGGGCGGGTTAGAAAAGTTGAAATTTTAAATATTTTTAACATTTTTATTTTAAATTGGTATATAAAATAGAAATGTTATTTAATTAATGTTATAATGAATATTAATTAAATTTAAATGCTAATAAATTGTGGTTCAGTTTCTTAAACAGACTGTTTCGATTACTTAGATATCCAAAATATTGTTTTTAGACCAATATTTTATCCGTAATGATGTGCGCAAGGTGACTCTCTCAATTTTTCTCCAAAAATTATACCCATATTTATTACTCTCACAAATAAATACATGCCAATATGAAGGTTTGTAAATGTGTGCACTATAAGATAAAGAACAGATATTTTTCTATGAAAAAGTGAGTTTGAGAATTGCATTGTTTCAGAGATATAATGTATCGAATTTGACAGTTTTTCCACCGTTTTTCGAAGTTTAAGGAGTCGTATGTCCCCTTAAGAAAAAGTGTTTTAAAGATAATGTTTATAGGCTAGAATACTATGTGTAAATTCCATCATGTAACATACGTGATGCAAAAATAGTTCAAAACGTTCGACAAGGCAAACTTTTCAACCTAGAGCTACCAAATTTGGCACGTAATTACGTCTTGGTAGTAGGTGCTCAATAAAGTAGGATCTTTCTGAATTTTAATTAAATTCGTAATTAAGAAATTAAATGAAATATTAAAGATTCTTCTCAATAACTTCGGAGCATTTTATTGAAAAAACCATTCTTACACCACTTTAAAATGTAAAACATTTGCTCTTCAGTGATACAAATTTTATTTCTGTCCAGAGGAACCTCGCTTAAAATAGCCTTTGCCGACAGCTGGCTCCTTTCAAACTGCGCATGCTCACGGACCCTAAAGATCTGACCCTTCGGCATTGCAATTGTTTACAGGGCAATTTTTTTAAATTAAGGAAACATGAGCCGCTTCGCTTTCATCAAAGCGGGACCCTCGTAGCTTCGCTTTTTCATTGAGAAACGAAACACACAAAATTGCTTGTATAATGATAATGTTTTCGTTCTTATAATAATTTCATCTTGATTCAATGGATGGCGAATGCGCATGCGCAATTTTGAAGGCGCCAGCTGCCGGCAACTGCTTTTCTCGCTTAACGAGCACAATTTGTTCCAGAATCTTACTTGTAATGCGAAACACTAGTTAAAGCAAAACAATTTTTCCCATACATATCAATGTAGAATAAGATAATGTGTTCCATGTCGAAAGAAATACACAACAAATTTTATGTCTAACGTTTATTTAAAGAAAATTATATATAACACTGTTAAAAGGAGTGAATCATCTTTCACTTTTCTCCTATCGCTTAAGGAACCAGTCTGGAATGCGAATTCAATTTGGAAAACAAATGATGGGAGGCTGTGTTTTCAAACAGCCACTTATGTTCAAGGCGTAGGACTAATTTACTCGCGTGACTCTTTTGTTTCTCGAAGTTTCTCGGTTCCTCTCTGCTACTCGCGATTCTCTTTTGTTTTTCGAAACTTCTCGGATTCTCTTTGCTACTCGCGATACTCTTTTGTTCCTCGAAGTTACTCGCGATACTCTTGTTTCTCGAAGTTACTCGCGATACTCTTGTTTCTCGAAGTTACTCTCAATTCTCTTTTGTTTCTCTGAAATACTAATGTATGGAAAATTGACGGAATAAAATGAAGCTTAGATTACAATCAAAATTGTTTTGTTTCTTAATAAAATATATTACAATGTCAATTCTTTTGTTCTGAATTCTTCAATCGTGTGTGGATATGTTACAATTCTGTGTGGGATCGGTCGATGATATGAAAAGTAACATGCATAATTTAATAATTCGGGACTGATGTTTCTTGCAAAAGTTGGATCTATAATGAATTCCCCAGGGTAGTAGGATAATTTGTTGGCGCCATATTCAAATCAAAATACTTCTTCAGGAAAATCTCTAAAATTTCAAATTTTCAACTCAATCACGAAATTTCGCTCACGAAAACGTGGCAAGCGAGAGCGTCAGAAAATTGTGCGCGCGCACCTCATGCGTGTGACGTCACAAATTCATAAGTATTTTTGTCCATCTTTTTAACTCAGTAGTCGCTGAACTACTATTCCGATTGTTAATTTGTTTTTTGTAACTTGTGTTGTTACCCTTTATCTCTAAAATAAGACATTAGTTATGTTCTTAACATATGTAGTTACCGAGATATAGAGGATCTCCCATGAAACGTTTTTGTGGCGTTTTGGTGTGTGAATCAAATTCCTTCCTGAGACCCCAATGGGAGGAACTTAGTCTTACTTTAAAATAACGAATTAATTAATTTATTATTTATGATACATAAGCAATTCATTTTTACCAGAAAGCTGTCTACAGACATTTTTTCTGACACTTCAAAATTGAACGAAAATGCAACACAGCATTATCATTAAATAAATTCGTAGCACTCATAGCCACTGCCTTATTAAGGTGATTCATTCCGATTGTACGATGCAACAGGTTCCCATGCTTTTGGCATTTCTCTTATTTCGCCAAAAGATTGTTGCTTTGTTGTTACCTCCTTTTACAAGCTCTCTTCCACAACTTTTTGCTGTGAAACACAATGCAACTCCACAAGCTTTTCGGTGGTCAGCTCTTGGTGGTGCAATTCCACAACTTCTTGCTGTGAAACACAATGCAACTCTACAAGCTCTTCGGTGGTCAGCTCTTGGTGTTGCTCTTCCATAACTTCTTGCTGTGATCTCAACACGGGTTCATTCCAAAGCGCTCAACAACCACTAATTTATTCTG
Organism: Araneus ventricosus; assembly: GCA_013235015.1. Classification (NCBI taxonomy): domain Eukaryota; kingdom Metazoa; phylum Arthropoda; class Arachnida; order Araneae; family Araneidae; genus Araneus; species Araneus ventricosus. The sequence continues at coordinate 7,157 of BGPR01025285.1, read as the reverse complement.
TTTCACAGATAAAATTATTAACTCATTTGAATCTGGTTCTCAACTTGATGTTATTTACACCGACTATGCTAAGGCCTTTGACTCCATCGATTTTGGCATTCTCTTAAAAAAGTTACAAGGTATTGGTTTTCATGTAAATCTGATTGATTGGCTTCTTTCTTACTTATGTAAGCGATCACTCTATGTTTATTTTAATATTGCTGTTTCCCATGAGTTTACAAGTACTTCCGGTGTCCCACAAGGCTCTAATCTTGGACCTCTGCTTTTTATTTTATTCATTAATGACCTTACTTGTGTTTTTAAGTACTCTGGATGCTTTTTATTTGCTGACGACTTGAAATTGTTTGATTCAATACGTTCCGATTTAGATTCTGTTCTTTTACAAAGAGATCTTGATTGTCTTTTTAAGTGGTGCATAGACAACAGATTACACTTAAACATTGAAAAATGTAGCGTTCTTAGTTACACTCGAAAGGCTCAACCTTTGGTTCATGTATACAAAATTAACAATCTTGTTTCATCACGCTCAAATACAATCACTGATCTTGGTATCATCTTTGAGTACAAACTTGATTTTTCCCAACTTATAGATAGCATGGTCTCTCAGATATATCGCAGGCTTGGATTTCTTACGCGTAAAACCAGAGAATTTTCCAGTGAACTTACCCTCAAGGTCTTGTATTGCGCTCATATTCGTTCCAATCTGGAATACTGCAGTATTATCTGGAATCCCAATTACCGAACAAAATAGAAATTATTGAGCGAATACAGAACAACTTCTTGAGATACTTACTTTACAAAAAAAATGGATTTTACTTGCATGATATATCTTCTTCACTTCTACGTAATATTTTTAATATGCCTAGTTTATCCTCCAGACGAGATGTTTCTTGCGTTCTTTTCTTTTACAAAGTTATTAACGGTTCAGTTGATTGTAATGATATAATGAGCTCAATAGATTTCGCTGTGCCCGCCAGATTTTTAAGAAACCAGAGTTCCTTTCCAAATTTAGATTCAAAATTTAATTATATTAACAGGTTCTCGTTATATAGATTTTATAAAATTTTTAACACGTTCTCTGATGAACTTGACATTTTTAATATGTCTCTAGGTGCTTTTAAGTCGAAATGCTTGCATATTTTAAATACATGATATGTTTTATTTTGCCTTTCTACAACATTTTAGATTTGTATGCTATATGATTTTCCGTGTTCTTATGTATTCGACCATTTTGGCGCCGTGTTGGATTAATTTTTATCTTAAGTGTTGCAATTTTTTTAATCTCAAGTGTGTATTTACGTTTTTAAACTCCTGGTATGTGTTTTATTAGACTCGGTGTTTGCGTGTTTTGACCTTATGACCCTTGCTTTTTGGAAATGAACCTAAATTTTTGTTTAAAAAAATAATACGGCTTTTCTTGTCATAGTGTGTCTTAAAGTTTTGTGATTATGTGTTTTCGTTTTTAATTATATATACGTTTGCATGAGTTTTATGATTTTATGTATCCTCTGTGGTCTACTTTTTGCTTTCTAAGGCATATTTTCTTTATTTTTTATTTACTCATTGTGACTTTTATTTTTTGTGTGTTTGTCAGCACTCTGTAAATGGAGTTTTCTCTGTAGTGTGCTTTTCTTTAAATAAATAAATAAATACACAATGCAACTCCACAAACTCTTCGGTGGTCAGCTCTTGGTGGTGCTCTTCCACAAGATCATAGATATCATTCCCCACCTCCAGTTCCAATGATCTTGGCCAAAGACATAATCTCATTGATTGCAGATCTACAGGTGCTGTCTCAAACCTCTCAAACTCGCATTCGACAACGCTCATCGGACAAAGCGTCGTCCAAGCAGTAGCGAGGTTCTCTTGTTGACCCTTATACCACGTATTTTCGACCAACTTGAGGCAGGCAACAATGTGGAAATGTTATTTCCGATACTCTCTGAGAGTAAGACTGGACTCTCTATGGTTTCCTGAAGGCTCATTGGTTTCTCCAATGACATGCCTGAACACAATTTTCGAGAAGCGTGTGATCACAAACGACCAAGAGATGTTAGAGGAACGAGTGCTAAACACGGACTAGTGTAGCAGGCGCACAATCCGGGATTTAAGTTCTCCTCGTCAAACTCTTTATGCAAAACATCGCTCGTTAAGCGAGTCACTTTTTAACAACATGTATGCTTGAACATAAATGAAAACTTTGGATTAAGGAAGGCTTCCAAAAGTAAGAACTTCCGCATGTTGTCTATTTTTCATATATAATTTTTGACTAACACTCAACTTTTAATATTGCGATATTTTTCAAAAAATATTCTGTATTAAAATAAAAAAAAATTGATAAATATGCTTCTATTTTAAAATGTTGCTATTCTTAAAATGCTTCTCAAGCATTTTTGTAGACGCTACTGCTTATTTATCCTAAAGAGCATTATCTTGGCAAATAATAAGCAATTTTGTATAGCACACAGAACTGTACCTTATTTAGTTTTAGGCTTATACGTTTCTCTTAAACTTCAATTATACCTCATTACGGCGCAAATATTTTGAATATGACAAAACATAACCCCAGAGAATCTTTGGGGAAAAACGCAGGAGATATTTTTACTTTAACATATGTTACTTTTGCCTTTTAGTATGTCACATGAAATAGGATTGCGACCACTGCAGGTCTTGTATTTCACAATTTGTGGAGCTTACTGAAATTCTTCTTGAAATTTATTCAAGGCTGTAAGAAAAACAACAAAAAAGATACCATATAAATGTTGAAGAAAAGAAAATTACACGTGTCGAAAAAAAAGTCAAATACTCTCGTGCATATGATCATTACAACGCATCAGCAAATACCGCTACTTCAATTCAGGTAAATAATTTTAAAATTCACTAACATTATTGGCTGATTTTCAAACTCTACGATTTGATTGGTGAAATCTACAAATCGCACCATCGCGCAATACGCGATGTATACACATAATTTCTTTGAAATAATTTCAGTCCAAAATTGTTTTGGAGGTTGTGAGTTTGATTTTTCCCAATCTAAATTTACAAATCGAATCTAAAGTAGACTCGAATTTAAAATAAAATGGATCAAAATTTTGCAAGCCATGCTACTCTTACTCTGTAAAAACCAGCAATCAATGGTAACGTCGTTTTGCAAGCCATTTTGCATCTCCAAAAGCTCAGCGGCTGCTCGGTGAATAACCTCAAGAAATATCTCGTCAGCCAGCATGGAATCGATTGCCAAGATTTGGATACTGTCATCAAGCAAATTATGAAGATGGCATGAACCAAAATATCCTCAAAAATCTTGGCGATACCGGAAAAGTGGCCGAATGCAAAAAACGCAAAAAGTTTTCAGGAGGCGGCAAAAAGCGCAGGATGTCTTCTGGAGGCAAGAAAAGGAAGAAGTCCTCTCGAGGAAAACGACAAAGGAGGAAGCCCAAGAAAGGAACAACAGATGTTGAATAAACTGAAGACCAAGCAGTATTCAGACCGATTTGCAGATCACCAGCGACTAAACTCTAAGGCTTGAAGCTGTAATACTGTCATTGAGATTTCTTAATTTTTTTTAGCTGTAATATCTCTTCCTTTTGTTAGAGCTGCAATAAGTAGATAGATTAAACATTTATCTGGACCTGTTTTTTGAAGTGAAGATTCAGTTTGACATTGGAACAGCTTCGATATATGGCATCACTGATGATAATCTTGTATTGGCGACTTTTTGTCGCCTAACCGATCATCTTATCGTTAAGTCGTCAAAACAAAGTACCGCCAATGAGGACCTATATTGAAGCTGTTGAAAAAAGTCCCCAAATTAAAATACCGCCAGTGATGCCAAATATCGAAGCTGTACCGATTAAACAATTATCTGGACCTATTTTTTGAAGTGAAAATTCAATGTGACATTAAGAAATTTTAATGTTCCTTTATGTAACTTTCATAGTTCTGTGTTAGTGATGGGACGACTTAATATGACCTTTGCTATACAGATATAAAAAATTCTAAATTTCAGCCCAATGTTCCCAACCTTTTGAGTAAAAATTCAGCCAAAATTTCACTCAGCAATGAAGTTGATTCTTATCCAGGATGTTGATTAAAATCTACTGTTCGGCAGATGATTTCGAACCGTTCCCAACCACTTCTCTTTTATTTAGACGAATTTATTTTTAAAATCTATACTTTAGCTTGGTAAGATCAATCCAAATAGTCCTCTGTATCACCATATTTTTTAATACGTTTCTCTTTTATTGATTGTTCATTCTAGATTCAGTCTCAATTGCCTGCAATGTCGTACTTAACGATATTTCTCCTTTAGAGGGGCCTCAGCAAAAACCTGCCAAATATTAGCTATAACTTTCATGAGCGTCTCTTAGAGACGAGCGTTTGGCGCTAACGGAATATCGCCAACATTCAAGATTGGCGACGATCGAGGTCCCTCCAAAGGAAAAGTGCCTATTTCCTTATAAGCACAAATGCTCTACAATATTGCTGCGATATCCTCACGATATTGTGCTGCATTTATAATATCGGGGACAGTTTTGATATACTGCCTCATTGGCGATATATTTTGTTTTGCGACTTTTTCAAGGACAAATATCGTATTTAAAATAACTTATACAGTCAACGCTCGTTATAACGAACCTCTGCGTCACACAGCAAAAGGTCTTTATAACGAGTGGTCGCTATAGTGGATATAGTTAAAAACTCTAAACATTCACGCTCAGCAGTTCAATATAAATGGGCAATTTTTAAAGAGATTCCAACTAAATACTCAACTTATTTTTTATCATTGGTGTTAAAAATAAAATTTTATGAATTGAAAATATATTTCTAAAACAGATTTTAAAGTAAAAAATAAAGTGTTTTATATACTTACAAAGCATTTATTTTCTAAAGAAAAAATCAGAAATGGTTGTTTGTCTTTTCAGCATATGTGCTTTTTGCAAAACATAATTTTCCATTTCAGTTAAAGATGATAAATAATGTACTGCCTTTCAGAAAAACATTTTGAAGTCTCAATGGCACTTGAAACATTTTTTTATTCTAGGCTATTCTAATATCCGGGCTGTGGTGAGTGGCAATTCCCCGCGCCCGCGGTCCCGTCAAAGTTGATCCGTAACACTGAAGACTCTACATCTACGAAGCTTGGCAATACAATAATCAAGGTCATTTACGTTTAGAAACGTGTTCTTTTTGGAAAAATACCGGGAAGAGTGTTCGCTGAATTCGGTCGTTATATTGGGATTAGTAATGCATTGGGAAACACAGTTGGGGATTTTATCGCTGGTCGTTATAATGGAATGGTCTTTATAATGTGTGGTCGTTATAACGAGCGTCGACTGGGTTATAATAGTTAAAGGGTTAATATAAATTAAATAAAGGGTTCTTCGGATTCAGAGTGGTCTAAAATGCGAATATTCATCCACATCTCGAGGTCAAAATTCCTGATAAATATAACTGACCTGGCGAAGTGAGATCCTGTTTTAACTCAGCCGTTCGGCATTTCGTCTGTTTGTAAATTTGTTTGTTAAGCACTCACGACCCAATCCGCTGTTCGATTTCTTTCGAATTTGGCATGATTGTTCCTTGAAGTAATTAGAAACGACGAATGGGTAAGAATTTCTATTTCTTTCATTGCGTTTCGAGATGGTGGCCGTTTTAACGGTTCAATTTGACGTAATGTTCGGCTTTTTTCAATGATCCTAATCAAACGGAATTTCTTTCATAGTGCCTCCAAAAATACCGATAGTAACATTGTCTTGTCATATCACGAATACTGATAAAAGCAGAGACTTGCGTGAGAAATTCGCATTCGAAAAAAAGAATGGCGAAACTCTTAAAAACTGCGATGAACAACAGATTTTCTTTTTTGAAGCCACGCGAGTTCTAATGTTTACAGAACTACAAGTATACTCTTTGGCTTTTTCTCTTTGAACAAAATAAATCTAATAAAAACAGAGTTCCGAGGCAATCTATTGTTCAAGTGAATTACCCCATCATAGCAAACATTTGCCTCGCGAAAATAACATCAACCGCCGTAACTAGTTGCCATATCGTTTCCCACATGCAATAAGGCAAGTTAATTGTTTCGGAAAAACTTGACGCGAGTAAAAAAATGTTTTTGCAAGAAAAGATGTTACGAGATCATGGTGGGAGTTCATATTCTTTCCCTGGGAGAAGACTATTTGTGGGCAGGTACAAACAAGTACCTGTTTTATTTTCTCACACATGAAGATGGGAGAGACTAATTGTTTCTGTAAAGGGTCTTTCCCAGCAAGATGAGTTTCCGTGCAGGAAATGAGTTGTTACGCAAAGCTAAGGAAGGAAGCGTCAGTTTTGTTTTCGTTATAGTCCTTGTTTTAACTTTTTTTTGCGTTCTTCTATATAAATAATGTATACAAAGAGAAAGTATTGGTACTTACGTATTAACGCCACCGAGGCTACAGATTTGGCGGTTTTTAAGTGCCGCCAAATTTGGCGGTTTTTGTACTTACGTATTAACGCCAATTTGGCGGATTTTGTACTTACCTATTAACGCCAATTTGGCGGTTTTTAAGTGCCGCCAATTTGGCGGATTTTGTACTTACGTATTAACGCCAATTTGGCGATTTTTAAGTGGTGCCAATTTGCTGGTTTTTAAGTGGTGCCAATTTGGCGGTTTTTGTACTTACGTATTAACGCTAATTTGGCGGTTTTTAAGTGCCGCCAATTTCGCGGATTTTGTACTTACGTATTAATGCCAATTTGGCGGTTTTTGTAAACAAGATTGCTCTTTATTGGTGCATTACCGCCAATCTGTAGCCTCGGTGGCGTTAATACGTAAGTACCAAAGTATTTATTTGAAGATCATTTTACATAGATTGATTTAATTTTGTTTTATATGAAAATGCTTCATTTCCTCTCTAAATTCCCTTCAACTGAAAATTTGTTCAGGTCGAATTTGAATTAAATTAGAAAAGCGAAAGTTAAGAAGCGCAGAGGTCATGTAATGACCCAAAACTGAAATTCAATCCTGAGCTGTTAAAAAACATTATATTTTTAAACTGAAAAAAAAATCACTTTTGATTTTTTAGACATTAAGAATACAGTGCTTAACACAAATCAAATCTAATCCATTATTATCCACTTATAAAGCACGGATTTTTAAGGGGTCCGAATTT
>BGPR01025284.1:0-22460 GCA_013235015.1 Araneus ventricosus | reverse complement strand
TTACTTTCAATTCAATACCACAGGCGCTTTCTGGAAGTAAATTTGGAGAAAATAAAGGATTAGAAGATCCTATAATAATTATAATAATGAATTATGGAATTTAGTTAATACTGAAAGGTAGTAAATAATAGAAATGAAAAAAAAATGAAAAGCGGACTTTTATTAGTCTACTAAAATGGATATAAAAATTCATAAATAAAGCTAGAGATCTAAGTGAAAATTGTAAAAGTGTGACGCGCCAAAAATAATATGATAAGAAGATTAAACCGTTGTCAATATCTAAAGAAAGAAAATTCCTAAAGATCATTATAAATTAAAATTCTTTATGAATAGATTAAAATTGCAATTTTCTAATTTATATAGAGTATTTATAGCAGTGTCTCATAATTTTATGATTTCTGCTTTGACTTCCAGATTTTTCATAAAAAAATATTTAATTCGTTTTACAAGGTACACTAATTATAAGCGTACTTTTTTTAATTATTTTTATTTTTATTATTCATTGTTTCAATCCTCCTCTTATATTCTTTTTTTCTGAAAATCCCAGAATGCTTTTGAACTTTTTAAATATTACTAACTATGGGTTATTGTTTGGCAAAAATATCAACAACTTTTAATAGTACCAGAGTATCAAAAGTAGAGATATGGTTTAAAATAACAGTACGATGATTTATTTAAAAAATAAGCAGTTTTTAACTTCTCATTCGAAACATCGTTGTATGATGATGCTTTAGATTTGACTGTCTTCCACTGTCCCAGTAATGCCATTTGGAATCATCATTTTCATTATTTTTTGGTTCGGCGTTTAAACATGCCTCTGATACCAAATAGACATCATTAAATTCTTCGCCTTTTTCTCTTTAAAAATATATTTTTTTGTTCTCACCAATATATGGCTGCACTATCGATTTTATCTATTGAAAAATTGCCTTTTTGAACTTTAGTTCATTCAGCCAAAAACTCAAAATAAAAATTAATTTTAACATAATTTAAATGAAATTACATGTAAAATTACATTCTTATTCATTTTAAATATGTTAAAATATTTTATTTCAGCTGTTTTTTTAAAATTATTTTAAAAAAATTATGTTCCGTTTTTTTGTTTTGTTTTTCTTTCCTAATTTTTTTTCTTTTTGAACTTTCATCTTAGGCCCAAAATGAGTATATTTTTAAAATTTCAGAATTTTATAAAGAATAATTCTACACTTGGGACTGAAAGGGTTAATTACATCAACCCTTGCATTTTATGCGTAACAATTTTCATACCATGGAATTTACAGATAGAATGTCTGTATTTCTCTGTCCGTCTGCGTACCTTTTTGTCTTACAGCAAATATTCATAGTACTAGTTTTTCTCTTTTTTTTCACGTTACGATTTTCGTATCAAGTATCCAGCAGTTTATAATTAGAATACCTGTATGAGTTAAAAGAAGCAACTCATTCCCACCAAGAAAACAAAACTACTAGGTCTGCAAATGCAGCCAGCCTTACATTTTCGTATCAGGTATAAAGCAGTTTATAATTAGAATACCGGTATGAAAACATTGTCATTTTAAAAGAAGCAACTCATTCCCACCAAGAAACAAAACTACTAGGTCTACAAATGCAGCCAGCCTTCCATTTTCGTATCAGATATCAAGCAGTTTATAGTTAAAATACCTGCATGAAAACATTGTCATGTTAAAAGAAGCAACTCATTCCCACCAAGAAACATGCCCGACTTCTAGGCCTACGGCCTCTTCATTCGAGAGATTTCCTCTCAAATTTGACGTGTTTAAATAGATATATATGCGAGAGAAATGTTTTACATTGATTGGAAACAAATAAAATAAACATATGTTTTATGACAGGAAATATTTTTTTATTTACATATTATTTACATATTTCTTTATTCAAAAAACCTCTTGGTAAGCTGCATTCCGCGTGACGTATTTTTCGTTGTTTAACAATTGTCTTTGTACTTCAGATGTCTAATCAACACAAAGCACTTCTCTGCTTGTCAAACTTTGCCAAAATATATTATCAAATTATATCATCACGATTGTAATAAATAATCAGATGCATCGTGTCGTCCAAACTACACTCCTGCTCAAAATTAAGCAACAAACACGAAAAGTCGCGGTACACATGCAAAACGGTGAATTAAATCAAACAATTTACATATGGGGTAGAAGTTGCCGAATGCAAAAAGGCAACCAAAATTAGCATAAAATGCAAACCTGCGGTTACACCGCAACGCCTTAAAAAGGGGCCTGCCGAACCTATGCTTCAGATACTTCCTCTTTCTACAAACGTCAGTGACATCGATCCCAGTGAAATTGAAGAAAAAGCTACCGGATGGTCAACACACCCATCGGAACATCTAAGTCCAACTCAAATTTCCCTGGATGACGGAGGCAACATAAACACTGGACTTAGAATTTATACCGATGGGTCAAAAACAGAGAAGGGGGTGGGTGCAGCCTTCTGTGTTTTGACCGACGTCAGCATTACCCACAGATGGTCTACCAGGCTTTCTCTTAGAAATACAGTCTTCCAGGCAGAAATCCTAGCTCTTCTCAAAGCAGTGGAACACGCCGTTTCCCTCCCAACTCAACAACTGACTATTCTAGTAGACAACCAAGCCAGCATCAATTCAGCAGCAAACCCAAAGAGTCACAATTCAATTGCCCGGAAAATCTTCAAGTTACTCCATAGACATCCTCACATCAGAGTGTCGTGGATCAAAGCCCATGCTGGTTACATAGGGAACGAAGAAGCAGACAGACTGGCTAAGGAGGCAGCAGAAACGAAAAATTTTCCTGAAACTCCACTCGAGTTACCAAAATCTTTTATCAAAACATTCTTACGACAGAAGATGTTGGCCACCTGGCAAATGGCTTGGGATGATGGAGATACTGGGAGGCTCATTCACAACATAATTCCCAAAGTTAGCTTGGATTCAATCAACTGGACACGCAACGAAGTTTTATTTTTCACAGGACATGGGCCTTTCCCTTCGTTTCTCCAAAGATTCAACCTTGCCGAAACCTCTTTCTGTTCTTGTGGGGGAATCGGCACACAATCCATTATGCTACGGTTTGCCTCCTCACAACCTCCTACCATATTGCACCACCCAGCCAACAACATCAGCCAATCCGAAGATTAACCAACAATTCAACGTCAAGAAGGAAGATACATAATTTGCTCCACTTTCTCCAAAGAGAAACCAGTCTTTTCCGTCCAGATCCCAATTAATTGTTTTTTTTTTTCGTTCCTTCAATAGTCTTCTCAGTTGAGTCCAATGCTTTCGTCCCATTCCGACATTCTTGGCCAACATTTTATTAATTAACAACTTCAGCAACCAAACATCCTCTTCCTCCAGCGATGAGGGCAATTAAATCCAACCAAACTTCAACTTTCCTTCATGCGTCTTCTTCACTCCATCCTTTCCTTTGGAGATGGAAGGTCCCGTTTCACCAGTTCAACATTCAACTTCGCCTCCTCTTCAGTCCATTATCCCCTAATGAACTCAGAACAGCTTTGTCGTTCTTTCAGGACTTTCTTCCAAGATCCTCCGTGTTTCTCGTTCAAATAGAGTTCCATCAGCTAACTCCTCTTCAAAATCAAACTTTTTAAAATACTGTGCGGCCCATCTCTCTGTTCTTGTGTACATTTTTATGTTATTTTTATTACTGTATTAATTTGTTTTTCATCTTTTTCCTTTCATTTTCTGTTTTTTAATGTATTTTTTATTCTTCGTATAGTTTTTCCATTGTATTTTTTTTTATTTTTTTCCAGCTATTTCATGTATAACTGTGTAATTTTGTGTTTTTCAAGGTTTTATTTTTCCGTGTTTCCAAAATATTTGTTTAATGTATAGCACAATAGCAATCCTTCCTTATGCTCCTGTAAATGTTTGTAGACTTGTTGCGTTTTTAATAGGGAAGAGGCATAGAGAACTGTCAAGTTTTAAGAGAGGTCACCCCCTCGGGTGTTGTGATTTCTCTTCCACTTCATGACCCCGTCACTGCTTAAATAACCATATGGTTATAGTTGCAGGGGCATGGAGTGGTGTTATGTTATGTTAAGCAGCGATAGTTCCGTGGAATCCGAGATAGCCAAAGCGGAAAGCATGAGTAGAAGAAACCACCTGCACGATGAGATGCGTTGGAGGGCTGTCGTATGTTGAAAGCTGGCGCGAGACAATCTGCTGTTGCCAGTGAGCCGAATGTGCATCGTAGTGTCATCCATAGGCTGTGGAACTATTACCAAAGGGATCAAAACGCCAGTAGAAGACCTGGGTCTGGACGCCGGAGAATCACCATAACGGCAGACGATCGCTACCTGTTGCATTGTGCCAGACGCCGGAGGACACTAACAGACAGCGCGACAGCTGGCGTCACAGTTCTCTGCTGCTGCAAGAAAGCCCATATTCCGCAAAACTGTGTCACGCAGACTGCATGAAGGAGGACTGTTCGCACGGCGACCTGTTGTTTGTGTGCCTTTGTCCCCAGCGCACGTCAGAGCGCGGTTGCATTGGGCCCGTGAACATCGCAGCTGGATACCAGAGCAGTGGGGCCACGTACTCTTTACGGATGAGTCTCGATTTAACATCCAGAATGATTCCCGAAGGGCAATGATATGACGAGAGCCAGGGACACGCTATCGGGCACCAAACATCGTCGAAAGAGCCCATTACAGAGGTGGCGGGTTACTTGTCTGGGCAGGGATAGCGACGAACGGCCGAACATACCTCTACGTGTTCGCTGGGGGTTCCGTCACAGCTGTCCGATATCGCGACGAAATCCTACACCGTCTTGTGCGGCCTTTTATCGTTGCATTGGGTACCGACGTGATATTTATGGACGATAACTCCCGCCGCACAGAGCACGATTTGTGCGGAGTTATCTTGAGAGTGAAACCATTCCACAGATGGCGTGGCCTGCTAGATAACCGGATCTGAATCCCATAGAGCATGTGTGGGACATGTTGGGAAGACGGATTGCAGGCCGCAATGTGGCGCCAGGCACCGTCCACGAGCTCCTACAAGCCTTACTACAGGAATGGGCATTACTGCCACAACAAGCGATCAAAGACACTATTGCCAGCATGCCTCGCCGTTGTCAAGCATGCATTTCAGCTAGAAGGTATCATGCACGTTATTAGCGCGTGGTTCTCATTGCACATTCTGCCTACCAATTTGGGTTGTCGCGCCTGCCGTAATATATGTGTTTTTTTTGTCTTTGTTTATTGTTTGGTATGTGGTCTAGTAATGCCACACCTACCTCGTGTACAACTTTCACGCATATCCATTAAGTAGTTTTTGTTTTATTCCGAGTTTTGCCTTTGTTGCTTATTTTTTGCGCAGGAGTGTATATTACGCGCATGATATACCACTGAAGTGATTTACTACTTTCTATTAGAAAACCGAAATTTATTTGAAATATATGATTAATATAATTTAATATTTATCGGGAACTATCGATTATAGCGAGATACATTTTATATCAATCGATAGCAAATTTTATTTCACTATTTTAGAGCTATTAAATTTGAAATTAGAACAACAATTACTTTTTTAAATTTAAACTTACTGAAATTTAGGTTCTCTAACAATGAAATAATGCTGTTTAACGTCTCGCAGTGCTATGGCGCGAATTTTATTGCTGGTGACGTCTGAGCGTTACCGGATCAGTGAGAGACAGATCTGGGCTATTATATTAGTAATTTGAGTGCATTTATATAAAGAATTTTCACTTAACAAAACCCTCTTCACATAAGAAATCAACTTGGTTTCTAAATGTAAATTAAGGGTTTCTCCTTAAGATCACAAAAATTTAGATCTCAATCTCAAAGACTTCTTGAAAATATTCAATTTTATATGCGCCAAATATTATCTTTTAATCACGAGACCACTTTTAACTTACAAAATATCTTGAAAAAAACTAAATGCTAAGAGAAATTCATTCAGGTAAAAAGTCACGGTAAATTTATACTTTTTTTTACTACCAACAAGAGCTATATTTTCCAGGAGTGCTACTCTTTGCCGAAAATAGAATCTCCTGCTGTTAAAAGGGACGAAGAAGTAGATTTTGACACGATGCATAAAAGAACGACGGCGAATAAAAGCGAAAACATATATATATATACTTTCTTCACTTTCAAAAGTTCTTGATGATTTTTAAAAGAAACTACCCTATTAGCACAAGATGCTGTACAATATTTCTACGATATTGTGCGATATTCAGAATATCGAATGATATCGTGAGGATAACGTACAATATCTTGTGCTAATAGGGTACCTTCTACTTAAAATTCGTCCTATCTCCTGGTAGAAATCGAATGTAGAAGAGTCATTTAACCTGAAAAATTGCAGACTACAGGAAGAGTGTTTTTGCTTGCTACTCCACCAAAAGTTTTCTGTAGAAAATGATACAATAAATAGATTTCTAATTTTTTTAAGTGAATCATATCCAGCTCGAGGAAAACCCAATTAAATGAAAGCAACATCGAACACTGTGAATACTTTTCCCTAATAGAATTAAATGTTTCTGATTTTAAGAATACCAATTTAGTTAAAACTTAGTATCGATGCCATTGAGAGAAGTGTTTTGTGGTACGTTATTTCTTGTTTCACTTCGTTGGAAATTATTTTGAATATGGTGTTATTAAAGATGTTATTTGACTAGTTTTATTTATTCTCAAACGTCATTGTGAGGCTTGAAATTTCTCGGCAGTTTATTTATACTGCATAGCAAAAAGAAACCGAAAGCATTTTTTGGATATATTTTTAACGTAATTGTGCACAAATACAATGATTTCCGAAAGTGTTACAAGTATAAATAATACGATATCGAAAAAATAAAAGTAGGTTTAACGAACTGAAATTCTGATAAAAGCTCCATACTGTAACACCACCAATAATAGCATAAAAAATAAACATAATATATGTTACTAAAATATGCAATGAGGCGAAAAACAGTCAAAATATTAAATATATTAAATATATACTGTGACGTATTCGACAGTGTTGAACAAATGGTAGCAAGTCAAACAGCCATACTAACATGAATCTCAGGAATTTAATTGATAGGAAATAAAATATTTACAATACATGAATTGTACATTTCTTGACTATTGGAGGATAATTAAGTAATTCGGTCTCGATTAGTTAGAATAGAAAGTTCTATTAGTCTTCGGAGAGTCTGGTTCTAGGATGGTAAGAGACTAGAATTTGATCCGCTGCCCGGAGTTGTAGACGGAATCAGTTCTACCTTGAGAACGCCCAACAAGAGGAAGACGAGAGAGTTCAGTATAAGTCTCTAGACTTCCGAATAGCACGACTTCGGTGCGATAACTTATGATCTACGATCAGTTTAGTAAAATACTCTTCTTTTCCTTCAGGAGAGCGAGGCTCTATTCGGAGAAATAGTTCCCGAGAAGTACAACGGTACTTCTCAAAACCTTGCGTGATTTTGCTGTCACGGCTTCGCAAAACAGAGCTAATGCTCTAACAGATGAGATTTAATCTCATCCAAAAAAATCTTCTTCACTCTCGGATCAAGAATCCGAAAAGCGAGTCTTCTCTCCTAATTTCTCTCGTTCCCCGAGATGGGGGTCTCTCTCTTCTTGTTACGTTTCCCCCCGATTTTCCGTTGATAGGTTGAGGAGGGTAAGGAGATCCGTATGATGGCTTGTCATTCGCTCTCGCCTGTGGAGACCTAAAGTCCATGACCTGCCCCTTTTTGGATCAGCTGATCCGCTACCATCAATCTGGTGATTTTTCAATCGCCAACCTAGGCGTGACAACCCGACAGTTTTATAGTCTGGTTTTAGCATTTTGTCGTCTCTTTGACGCCGTCCAATTGTAAGAATCTGTATTTCGCAGGGAAGCTGTATAGTTCAAGTGGGGGGTCTTAGACCCCACGCAGACTGACCACACGGGTGCTTTTAGTAGCGTCTTTCTCTGGGAATTATATGATTTTCTGAATTCTCACAATACCTTAAATATATAATATATATTAAATATTATACTTTCGGTATGATTCAGCTTAGGAAAAACACACACAAAAAAAGCCAATACGCAACAATAGGATTTCAGTGATAGTCCTTAAAGTTCTGACTATGTAAGGAGTAGTTGAAATAGTTAACGAATGGTAGGGCGGTGAACATGCCATTTATAAGCAAGAAATTGAGTAATCCTTTCGTCTCTTCTGCACGTGGAAAAGGATTCATTTAGATGCTATTTGGTGGTCTGCAACTGTAATAAGTACTCACCTGCCATTGTACAATAACTCTAGCTTATCCTGCATTCATTACACTGAATATACTAAGTCCTTTCCTTCTCAAAAATCTTTAATAGTAGTCTTCCTATTTCTTGTATTTCACAATTAACACGCAATGGCTCTCCATATCTAATACGCTATTCCAAACCTGTGCACTGAAGTAAGCTTCCTCATGTTGTTCGTCATCATCTACATTCATCATTTTTCTTTCATTCACACCGTGTTATTCAAGATATTGTATATATTCCTTTATTTTGTTGTCAGTTCTATGCGTTAACATGAGCTTTCTAAATTCTTCATTGTCATTCTTCTCTTGCTATATATATATATATATATATATATATATATAATCTAAATCCAAATAAAACCAGTATACAAACATACAGAAATAAACAATAATTATATATATATATATATATTGCAACCTCAATAAAGTCCACCTACATCTATACCAACCCGGATAGGAGCCACATGAGCTCCTGAGACGGCGGTGTCGTGTTAAAGGTCTTAACTCGAAAATCACTTTTTTGCAGTTTTCTTACTGAACTTCTCAACATGTGATATATAATTGCGCCCAAAATTTCAGTTTATGAATATTATTGCTAAGACAACTTCCATTGGAGATCGATAGTACTCTACAGACATAATTTGGATCTCAAAGGTCTAAGAAAAGATTGCTGAACGAGTCTGTATTCTATAAAACTGCGAGAAAAGAAGGAATCATCTTCAAAATGCTTTGAAAAGCCATTGATGGCAATTGAAAAAAGTATAGTAAAAGACATATTACAGTCGTAAAATTGAAGTTCTGAAATTGTCTGAAATGCCTTGAATTATGCAGATGAAAATATTGCAAATATTTATAAACAAACACCAAAAATTCATAAAATAATAAATAGTGCTTTAGTCGTCATCCTTTCAAGAGTTTTATATAATTAAAATATAACCTTCTGTTGGAAATTTAATTTTTTATGTTTATTTCCACTAGAAATTAAATGTTAATTATAGTTCTACACGATTAGTCTTCTTCGGATGAAAATTCCTACAATTCTTCTCTCCCATTCCAGAAATTTCATATTGCATTCAATCTTATTCACAGCTTTTAAAAAACTAAAACAATTTTGGAAGATGTTTGGCATAAAAAGAAAGAATTCATAATTTCCTGTTCATTTGGAAGTTAAAAACTCATATATGTGGAAAAAGTTCATTTTAGGAAGAGTGTTTTCTTTCACCTAGATCTTTTCCAACAAAAAACATTCAGTTTTTTCTTCTTCTCTCAAACAATCAGAGAGTTTTTCTCTTTTCGAGTGAAAAACTCCTCTCAAAGTTTTAAAAGTCTAAATACTGAAAAGCAAAATAATGCTCTGATCTTCGGTTTTTGCATGCGAGAGATATAAAGAAGCCATGTTTGAAGAGGTCAGCTATGGAATTAAATCTAACTTGATGACTTTCTTATTCATTGCATATTGAAAAAGGGTTGGTGTACTCCGATCCTTTGATGGGTTTGCCACAATTGAATCTTGCTCGATAGTTGTCTTCAATTTCTACCTGTGAAAGGCTTGAAAGAAACATTAAGTCCTTTGTTTAATGAACAACAAAAACGTCAGAGAAGAATCGCCAGTGTAAAATAAAACAATATAAATAAGACAGAAATATAAAAAAATTATAAGAATATATAACAAAACTCCACCGCAAAAATAACAATAACCAAGAAAACCCTGAAAAAATATTAATACCCCGTATACTATTCTCTGAAGCCATAAGAGAAGCAGCAGAACGAAAAATAAAATGCCCAAATATTTTTTGTTCATAATATTGTAAATATTTGTATACATAGATCGGTCATCATTGTATGTCTCTGTCATAAATGTAAGAATTCAACTATCACTAATGCAAATATTTTACTGAAAATATTCATATATCATTATTGTAAATACTTCATTTTTAATTTTTATATATTTGTACATATTTTTATTTTCTACTCAGCGCTCTATACTCCGACACATGGGTAGTATTGATGCCCCTGTGTTCAATACCTGAAAGAGTGTCTGAAAGACAAATAATTTTTGTTTTAGTTTCTACGTTTTAAAAGTCCACATCTATGACGAGAGGTTGAATAATATCGCCACTCTTACATGAAAATGACGTATGTCAAATTTGCCAAAACATTTTTATTGATGCAAAACACTTGTAAAGTATATCTGCTCTCAAATTGTTGTGTGTGGGATGTGAATGCTGTTTGATGTCGAAAAATGCCATATCTCGCTAGCGGTTCTAGCTGTTACATCAAAATGTCGGATGTTTTGCTGTGTGGGATTTTTAACATACGCCAATTTGACATAACAGCGACAATATACCCTCACTTCGGCTATACTCTCAATTAGTCTCCTTCCCACTAACTGGATTAGAGAGGATGTTATTTTCTTCTCTCAACATGACCCTTTCCCTGCCTACCTCAAAAGGTTTCACCTCTCTGACAGCGATTATTGCAGTTGTGGCGGAATTGGCACGACACTTCACTATGCCACGGAATGTATTCTCCCAGTGTCTTGGCATATGAGGAAGACAGTGCCAAACTTTGAACAAGAATGGCTGAAAAGAGTCGCCAATAACTTCGATTCCAGGTAAAAAATTCGTAGGATTGTCAAATTCATAAGCGAAAACATATATCTTTTTCGACCTTCCAGCCTTCAACTTTCCAGCTAGATGAACCAACAAGCTCCAAATTACCGGACATCCCCCTCCCTTCCCCTTCAGAAAAGAAAGGTAAAATAACATCTAAAGAAAAAAAGACTATTGCGAACTAATAGTGTAAAAGTGAAAATGCCTGTGTTGTATATAGTGTAAATATTTCTTTCTTTTTTGTTTGTTTCTCTTTTTTCTTAAATAAAATTCCCGTCTTTCCCATCAAACCGTTCAATGACCGGTCACGGGTACGGGGGTAAGAGACGACATTCTGTTCTCTTATCTAACCTGGCTATGCCACTCATTTAGAGCCAAAAATGTTCTGCGTTCTGTACTTCTCATACAAAACAACAATCTGAATACGAACAATCCGGAAACTCTATGATAATTATTATACAGATTATCGCTACTTCTTACTATGACAGTAACTTATTTTCAAACTTTCATCTCTGATTTAATACTGATATATAGTATAATACCATTATAGATGAAATTAATGAGATGATTATGACTTGCAGATAATAAAAATTTAGAGATACAATTAAAAAAGATAGAACTGTTTTTAATTTACATATGCTGACCAAATATTTAGGTTTAGGAATTAAAATGTGTTATTTCGCGATAACATCTGAAGTAGAAACTTAAATTATCTTTCCAAACTAGCGCATTATTACAATACCATAAGATTGTTTGAATTAAGAAATTTTGATCCCAAGTCGCATTCATTTACAAATCATTAAAAAAAATCAAAGGAAAAAAATCGTTTTTCTCTTTCTTTTCTTTTCGTTTCCGTTGTTGTAGGCGAAAATTCGGAGAAGTCAGCTAACGCTTAAAAACTTAAGCAAACATGTGTTTTTTTCAAAAATTCCTTCAATATTCATTCTTTTTATTCAAAAAAAAGAAACCCCATTAATCTCGGTTCACAAACTAAGTCAATCTATTACAATACTAGAGGGAGAATAAAAAAAAATGTGTTGTGATTATTCACAGAAGTAAAAAATTGCAATTCCACTAATCTGATGAACTAATCTGAAAAATTAAATTAAGTTTCAATGCTAAGTGCCATTTTCTAACCATTTTTTTCACTCATTATAAATGAAATGTTGAATGTCGAATAATTTTATTTAATGCATTTTTGGATATATTATTTTTAAAATTTAACTTTTTTATGAAAAAGGTATGAAATGACACACACACACACAAACTAATTGAATTCTGTTTTTTTTTCGCAATCTTTGGAGACCTGTGATGAAAACGACTACAAAATAATGACGTACAATCACATATGTGAATTTTGATGCACTCTTTTTCAACGTGTCTTTAACCCTCCTAGCGTCAGGCCCGAGATATCTGCATGAACTTTTTCCTGTTATAACGGCAGACCCGAGACTGTCTCGGGAAAGAAAAGTTCTATATTAGTGTCAGACCCGAGATTTTCCTTCTACAAATTTTTGTTTTCCCCCCAGGTGTCACGCGGCGACATAATGAGAGGGAGTGTCTGTTGTCAAGGAAGGGTCAGTTTGACCAACTTTTCTGAGAATACTCAAAGAAGGGTCTTCTAACAAAGGATTCTGTCCCAAAGAATCGAGGTCAGAAGTCATCTATCACTGCCGAACGATAACACGTCTAATAGCCCCCCTCCACGGAGCGAAAATGACCACAAAAGGGGGTTGAAATCCTTTTGTCCAAAACCTCACAACTTGGAGAAAAACCTTCTCTTTCAGCGTGACAATTTCGTTAAACGTAGCAATCTGAAAGCCTAACGGCTGGAGAGTTAAAATTTGAAACCAAGCAGCGGTAATAAATAAGGCGAGCTTCGGGTGCATAAACAATAGAGTATCTGTCATTTCTATATTGAGAAATAACTAAGTTATATAAGTATATATATGTTCCTTAATTAAAGATATTTCCAAGTGCATTAAAAATGTTGTGGTATTTCAAATCAAGACGACCTAGAAAAATTGGAGGAAATTAAGTAACCCAGCTGCTTTTCAATTACAAACATTTTAACAAGAATTTTGCTAACTTTTAGACAGGTATACGATAAAGAATAAAATCCCAAAAGGCAGTGTGCAAGATTAACGTGTCTGTCTGTCAAACCCGCCAGGTAAACGTTTTTTAAATTATTAAGCATTGTTCGGAAACGCAACCGTGGGCAGCTAGAGGGCGTTGTTCGTATGCTTATTGGAGATCGCGAGGCAAGATCACTTCGTACGAGCACTTGGAAGTGAAAGGGTGTATCAATGTAGTAATGCAGAGCTGGTCTTTATATTCTCTTGAGACCCCGCGTCCATTTTAATGGATATTTGTGTTTTATTTACAAAAAAAGTTGCTTTCCGTTCAAAGTTCTTAAATACCAATGCTAAATTAAAAAAGTTGCTCTACTGCCCAATACTTTGGATGGTCCGATGGTGTCATATATTAATTATATTAGTTATCAGTTCGCTATATATATATATTCTTCCATTTTAATTGTCTTGTGCTTTTAGAGGGGATGGCGGCATTTTTTAAAGGATTTCGTTTGTCGTTAGCAGAAAAAAGCGCAAATTAATATCATGAGCGAGCTTCGCTTCCTGACGAGCGGCTCACTATGATATTTTTCAATTTTATTTTGGTTTTTGTCTATTTTTTGCCATTGTGTCTTGATTGTTTTTGAGTTTTTTTCTTGTGTTTCTAAGTTTGTTTTGATATATATATATATAACTCCACTTCATATCCTAATATCTGGAATCGTTGTGATTCTTTATAATTATTGTTATTAATAATAATATATGGTGTTATGCAATCCTATCAAGAGTATTAATCTCGATTTTTGTGAAAATTGGTAGAAAATTATACCTTTGGTTCTCAAGAGGATATGTCAGTAAAACGTGGATGGCAATGGGCAGATAGCGGTACTGATATCAAGAGTATAATTCCAGAGTTCAGAACCCTGGATTATATCCTTTTGGTACAGACCAAATCTCTGAGATACAAGGCACATTTAGCAAGTAAATGTTTCTTAAATATAAATCGAGAATACTTCAAACTCAATTTCAAAAACTTATATCACATTCTATAATCAAATCTAGTTAAAAAAGGATGGATAATTATCGCAGAATTTAGTGGCGAATCCAGGGGGGATGCTATGGGGTGCAGCCTTCCCTAGATTTAAACCAGAATTCTTGATTTTATTTAAAATCCTCACAGCTGCTTGTTCTTAATCTCCCTTTAACTGTGAACCAGACTAGAGGGAGAATTTCAGTACTTGAAAAAACTAAAGTAAATTTTCGTTCATGAACACAGAATGGAATCGTCCCTTTCTTTACAAAATTCCAGGAAGACGACACCCAAGTTTGGGCGATCAATTGTCAACAAAGAAATGAACCACTTTTCTCCGGTAAAATTCATTGTGCCCGAAACTGCCCGAGTCCGACCTCTGTCGAATGGGGCGGTTTGAGATGGGATAGGGCTCATAGAGTTAAAAAAAATCGTGACAACATTGCTTCCTGCTTTGCCAAGGTCGAAAATTTTCCCACTTATGCAGGCATTCCACTCATACTTGTAGCGCTGACGCGGTCGAAAATATTTTTGGCTAGCTATTTGATTGTGTTTTTTATTAACATATCGAAAGTATTGTAGTTTCTTTATGATTCTTATTGTCAGGTGAGTAATGTCTGTTAAGCAAAAGTGTTATAGTTTACATAAGCCATGAGGTTTGACAATGTTATGACCTCAGCCCTCCACAGACCCAAATTCTGGATTCGTCACTGACAGAATCGATTTTCATTTTACTTTAAGTGATCTGTTTCAGAAAGGAATACGCTATACAAAATACATGTGGAATGCTTTTAATATTTTTCAAAATTTCTTTCTATGTTCTTACAACCATTAAAAATATTTAATCAAAAAACAGAATAATTTAAAACTTCTTAGAAACCTATTCTTTTTAAAAAAGAAACTGATCGTACAAGCACGCACGAAGGAAGAAAAACTTGTTTGCGTCGATAAGTAAGAATTCCTAGAAAGCGTAGCAAACATCAAAAAGAAGTCAATATAGCAAAGAAGTTACCAGTTACACTTTCAATAATTTCCATGATTTTTAAATGCTTTTTAAAACTGTTTCGTTTTTTAGTTACAAATTCCGCTATAGATAAAAAGAGAAAATCCATTAAAAAAGTTGAAATTTCTTTTTTGGGGGGAAACGATCATAGGCAAAAGATTTCACCTTTAATGAAAAAAAGATAATTTAAAAACGGAAGAGACAATCATGAAAAAATGTTGAGCTCCAGCTAAACAAAGAAATTCATTACTTTTTACGACGTGTTTTGAAAAAGTGGAATTCTTTTGATAAGAAGCGTTACACAGACACAGGTTTTTGAATTAAAATTCAACTGGAGACAATACAAATCTAAAAGTGAAAAATGTAACGTTAAGAACAACATCGGAGGTGTTCAAGAGAGATAGTGTTTTTCCAAGAAGAGGAGGGGGGATGACGATTTCCTTTTAAGGAGATATTTCATCGGTTTGGCAAGGGAAGATTATAAAGAATAAATACAGATTAGCGGAGAGAAAAGCCGTTTTCTCACTTTCTTACAATCTGATAAGCCAGTTTTACTGAATAAAAAAATGAATGTCAGAGTTTTGAGTTCTTTTGATTCGATCTCGAAATTGTAAAATTTTTCTTGGTTTTCTGATTCCGGATGACAAGAAAATTTCTGCTTTGTATTATTTTTAAGCCTTTGCTGCGAAAGGCATTAAATATGATGATATTTTGAAATATGATGAAAAAAGATCATGAATGGGTTTAGTTTAATGTCTAGACATAGAATCTACAAAAAAAATGTGAAAAAACTTACTTCATTCCGAGGGGGTCGTCCTCCTTTGGGGTCAACCCCCTCATATGAGAACACCCTTAGATACAGCCACCTTGATACACTCAAAAAAATTGTTGAATCTTACAGAAAATCATAAATTAAAACTTAAAGAATATTGGAGGAAAAGTTTCGAGTTAATTTGATGAAATTGTAAGTCCAGAACTGAAAAAAATTCTTATCTCTGAGTTAAGGAATTTTCCCAACCTTTATCTCTAATAATTCGTATTCCGAAACGGAATTTCATAAGGCTGCTATATACATTCTAAAAGGAGTACTATTAGCCATATCATAAACCTATTATTTTCCATTTATAGTTGAATTTAACGGTTGAGAAGCGAATGAAATTAGGTGTGCCATCAGCTGACACACTGCGCCGCAAAAGGTTAAAGGAGGATAAGATTTTGATTTATTGAAATTTTTTAACGTCATTTACATCTCCCTATGACGCAAAAAATGCTTTAAAAACACATTCCCCCTTCTTGACAAGCACAGAAAATAGAATGGAAAAGTACTATTTTACCCACGCTCTCCTAAAGAGTTAGTTACTGTCACTTATAAACATCCATTTTAAAGAATAATAATAACGACTGGCTGAAAACATCATACATGAAAGGAATAAAAACTGGAAAATCCATTTAATTTAATTTAAATGTGCTTTGATAAATTTAGTTTTTATGCAAAAAAGAGAATTGCTAATTCGATAAATTAGATAGAATTTGCTTTGATCTTTTTTTCCCGCCGAAAGACGGCTGTTCGAGTTCTTAAACATTAAAAACGAATAAATGAAGCCTAACTGAATTTTGAATGTTTAATACACAAAGCTGAAGTGTTCACTGGTAAGAAGTGTTGACACAGAGACGACATTGCATCTGCCATACTGAGTATGATTTGTAATTTATTTATTTACAGCCCGTCCCGGCCCAACCTATCCAAGACGGTGTAAAGTCTTCCACAGCCGGAGGGGAAACATAAAATAAAAGAAATGAACTACATTAAAAAAGAATTTACAAAGAACCCCAAGGAGTGAGTAGAACAATTTAAAAATAATCGTTTACAACAATAACTCCAAAAAAATTATAAAGAGCAAAAATACAGAACGTAAAGAGCAAAAACACAAAAAGCTTAACATTCAAAACAAAAAAGGATTTAGAGCAAAAACGCAAAGAACAAAAACACAAAAAGCTTAACATTAGAAACACAAAAAGATTAAGAGCAAAAACACAAAACGCAAAGAGCTGAAACACAAAAAGATTAAGAGCCAAAACGCAAAGAGCAAAAACACAAGAAGATTAACATTAAAAACACAAAACACAAAAAGATTAAGAACAAAAACACAAAACGCAAAGATCTGGAACACAAAAAACTTAACATCAAACACACAGAAAGATTAAGAGCAAAAACACAAAACGCAAAGAGCTGGAACACAAAAAACTTAACATCAAACACACAGAAAGATTAAGAGCAAAAACCTAAAGAGCAAAAGCATTAAAAGCTTAACAATAAAAAAACAAAAGGACTTAGAGTAAAAACGCAAAGAACAAAAACACAAAAAGCTTAACATTAAAAACACAAAAAGATTTAGAGCAAAAACACAAAACGCAAAAACTCAAAGAGCAAAAAATGTAAAAAGCTAAACATTAAAAAAACAAAACGCAAACAAAAAGTTAAGATAACCAAATTAAAATCAATAGCATGACAAGTAGAACGCAGTATCAGCTACAAACCTTTGAAGTACTCGCAGAAAGTATTCAAAGCAGGAGGGGATTAAGTCTTGCAGGGCCCTTAGGCAATGTTAGTTTCCGGGGTCCCTTTCCTCTCTCCAACTTCCAACACAAATGAGTTTTTATGGATTTTAATTTAATCTCTATACCTGACAGTTTTTAAGTAACACATAGAATGACAAACTGAAATTAAAAAAAAAACATTTGAATACGGATCATAATCAAGAAAGAGTTTATTATAAAGATCTAAAGATTTAAATCGCGTTTAGAAAATTTAAATTTAAATCTAATGTTAAGCCTATATCTAACATTTAAAATTTACAAAACTTTTTTGACAGAATCGTAATATTCTAATACAAAGATTTCCAAAGCTGTTGACTTGCGCATTAGTCAGCCGACTGCGAAAAAAATTGGACACATTAAACTGTAAATGAATTTAAAAAGATGAAAAAAATTCTAAGAATAATGGTCTGAAATTTAAGCAATGCTTAATTTTAATTTGAATATGTTTGAAGATGGACCACATGGACCTTGGATGATTTAAATGTAAGCACAAAATTATATTACCCTGAAAATACCACCTCGGGGCCTCCAAAAGTTGTGGGGCCCATAGGCAGTTGCTTACTTTGCCTTTTTAGTAATGCGGCCTTGATTCAAAGAACATGCCGTCTGAAGTTATACACGCTTCGCATGTCGTTATTCATACAAATGTATTGTGCTATTGTGAATTTGTATTCCACTAAACCTGTATTAGATATTTTATCTGGTGTCTGCTTTTTCTTTACATAATTCACTCACAGAGGCCCTTTGTAGTATCCCTTTGAGTTTGAGATCCTATGTTCTGTTGTAAAAATGCATTGTTTCTCTATGCGTGACCCACCTTTAAAGTTTGTAAATGATCTATCGGGACTCTCTACATATTCATGGAATGAAAGAAACCATTACTGATATCATAGCCCAGATCTGTCTCTCGGTATCGCTCTGACGTCACCAACAATAAAACTCGCGCCATAGCACTGCGAGACGTTAAACAGCATTATTTCATTATTAGAGAACCTAAATTTCAGTAGTTTTAAATTTTAAAGAGTCATTGTCGTTCTAATTTCAAATTTAATAGCTCTAAAATAGTGAAATAAAATTTGCTATCGATTGATATAAAATTTATCTCGCTATGATCAATAATTCCCGAGAAATTTTAAATTGTATTAATCATATATTTCAAATTAATTTTCGTTTTTTAATAGAAAGTAGTAAATCGCCTCAGTGGTATATCATGCGCGTGATATAGTTTGGACGCCACGATGCATCTGCAATCGTGATGATATCATTTGGTAATATTTTTTGGCAACGTTTGACAAGAAGAGAAGTGCTTTGCTTTGATTAGAATTTCGAAAAAGAACTCCTTTGAAATTTTAACTTGCGTTTGACAAGCTGACAATTTCATGGTTATTGAATTAGAATAAAATTGTTAAACAATGAAAAATACCTCACACGGAATGTTGTTCACCAAGAAGTTTTTTGAATAAAGAAATATGTAAATAAAAAAAAAATATTTCCTGTCATAAAACATAAGTTTATTTTATTTGTATTCAATCAATGTTAAACATTTCTCTCGCATATATATCTATTTAAACACGTCAAATTTGACGGGAAATCTCTCGAATGAAGAGGCAATTTGCACCCGTCATACCATGACGGGTGCTTTTCTAGTTTAATATAATTCCTCATAAATTAATAGTTCAGCCATTAAAGACATAAATAAGCAGATACAAAATTATACAATGAAAACCGCTTGAACTATCATCTGTTCGATTTTATATTATTAAAGGAAAATCATTATATCTTAAAATTGATTTTATGGATTGATTCTGTGTGAATGTGGTGTTGTTTTACAAATAATCGGAGTCAAACTAAGAATTTTAAGCCTATCTCTGAAATAGGTTTCGTTGATTGCCAATTTTGATATCAATTTTAATTAATTTTTGATTTTCACATTCGAACA
The DNA here is from genome assembly GCA_013235015.1 of Araneus ventricosus. Taxonomy (NCBI): domain Eukaryota; kingdom Metazoa; phylum Arthropoda; class Arachnida; order Araneae; family Araneidae; genus Araneus; species Araneus ventricosus. Next base: position 2,932 of record BGPR01025284.1, on the reverse strand, counting down.
GTGTAAGAAACTTTAAACAGAACGAATATCATGCATTGAGAGTTTCTGAGCTAAAAGTTATTTTATTTAAAAATGTTACCAAGCTATGAGTAAATTTCAAAAAAATGGATAATTTGTAGAATTCTTTCAAGAATTTATTGATTTCAGGATATAAAATATTTTCTTCGAAAAGGAAGTACTCACATGATGACATGAAATTAATTTGTTATTAAATATTTGTACAATATTTCAACAAGAACAATTATCAATGCACGATCGATGAAAAGTTTATTGGCAGCAATATTAAAAATTATACAAATCGAGAGTTACGGTTTCGATATAGTGTGCTACAAAACAAATAATTCTTTTAATATTCAGAATAAAAATAGATTTATGTCAAATACCAACTATAAAATGTGTATGTTGAGTGTTATTCATATAAAAGTCGTCGATATTAGAAAAAATAAACCTTTAATGAAACAACTCAATATAACGAATATAAAATAGAAACAATTATTACACGAGTTGTGGGACATCACTTCACGTACATCACCACTGGAGTGGGTGCTCACAATATGATTTTCTACCAGAGTGTATAGTGATTAAATTAATCCACTTTATGATTATTAATTCGCAAGGGTGGATAATTAGTTAACTATTCTGCAAGGGCAGATATTTTGCATACAGTTCCATATGTTAAACACGATGCAAGGGCGGGTGGTATACATTACGGAATATGAGCCACTGCTGAAGTGAATGGCTGCTCTCGCTCCCATCCAAGATCGTGATGGTTAATTTCTCGATTGAGTTGTAGGTGGCGCTTCAATTGCGCGTTACGTAACAAAATGCTAAGGTTATATAGGGGAGGAAAAGATGATTTCAAATTAACCATTCTCTAAAACAAATACAAGGATTTTATATTTTAAAGAGAATAATATCATTGTTAGCGAATTGTGTTACTGATTTATAACAAATTTTCACATATTGAATACTTGGAAATTTACGTAATACGGTTACAGGGTCAGATTTCCCATAGGGCCAACTTAGGCCATGGCCTATGGCGAGCATGAATAGAAGAAATAACAACCAAATATTTTCAAATTTTTAAGTATTATTTTGAAAACCACATATAAAATTATGATTTTTAAATTGACATTCGTCACATTAAATATGTTGAGCGAATCATTTATTGATTTTCCTATGATATGCAATATGACTTACCTATGATATGGATATGGAATATGATTTACATATTTCTACGCCCACATGGAATATGATTTACCTATGATATGAATATGGAATATGATTTACCTATGATATGAATATGGAATTTAATTTACCTATTTCTACGTCCTCATGGAATATGGAATATGATTTACCTATGATATGAATATGGAATATAATTTACCTATGATATGGATATGATTTACCTATTTCTACGCCTCCATGGAATATGGAATATGATTTACCTATGATATGGCTGTGTATGGAATATGATTTACCTATTTCTACGCCTTAGGGGTGTAGAAATAGGTGAATCCTGCCCTGTACGGTTACGTAATAATACTTATATTACGTGACTGAAAAAAGTGTGCCGAAATGAAAAGTTTTAAAATACATTGTGAAAATATATTTTATATGGACCTATTTTAATTTATATTTAAATAACGAAGAAATTAAATAATCTTGGCAGAGAATGTCGAAGGTATTTTGTTGAAATTAATAACATAATTCAATAATTACTTTGAGTTATCAGAATTTAACAGTGCATTATTTTTGGAAATTAATTTCTATACATCTCGCTAATAGTAAATAACAAAGGATTTTATTTCATGTGACCATTTAATAATTCTTTTGTTTGCGACTATTCATATGAATCCTGTGTTTACCTGCAATTTCGTGGGAAATGCTGAAATCAATTGTACTTACAATGATCACTTAGCCGACATCTGTCGACATCATCTTAGTTGACGTAAATTCTGTTTCATTGAAATAGCAGAGAAAATTATTAATGGATTATGAAATTCTTCATACGTAGAAGTGAATTTTGTAGAAAAATGTGACAACTTTCACATATATAAAGCACTGCAAAACTCTTATCTTTAAATATTCATTTTCATTTCTTAGTTAAGTTTGACAAAATAATTATTAAAGAAAATATTACCCATTTAAAAAAAAGACACAGTTTAAATAGAAATCTTTTAAAACTGTTATTTTTAATTTATTTTTTTGAATGCAATGTTAATTCTGTGAAAGTTAGTTAAATCTAACAAATACGTATTTCGAAATACTCAATTTCCAAATTTATATTTCTGTTGAATTTCAATAAAAGCTTCCGTTTTCGGTTTCGGTAATTAAATTTAAAAGGAAAATTAAAAATTTAATTTCAATCAGAGTAAGAAGAGGTATCAACAGGATCTACATATCTCAATATTAGTCTAATCATTTGAAATAGAGCGTCACTTAAGTTAAAGATACCACTTCATGTTACCAAACAAATAATCACAACTTCTGTGACATAATACAAATTCTTACTCATCTGCGGCTAACTCACTTTCAATCCATACATCTCTCGGTAACGTCGAAGATTTCCCTTCAAAGAGCTATAAATTAATGCTTTATTCGCAAATCCTTAAACTATTGCACTAAACAGTATTTAGAGATTAGGAAGCAGTTCAGTCGGTGACTTATTTGGAGATGGGTAGATATTATTTTACTAATCGGCTTTGAAATCCCATCCAGGTATTCAACTGCTTTGCAACGCGGGGGAATTCATTCCTTAAAAGCATCCTCAAGCAGCTTGTTTGGAGTACTGTGAGTAAAATCCAAATGGATTTCGGTGATTTGAAAGAGTTTCCCCTTCCATTATTGTGTGCACGATTTAGAGGTTATTCTTCTCATAAGAGCACTGAATGCACGATTTAGAGATTATTCTTCTCATAAGAGCACTGAA
>BGPR01025283.1:0-22461 GCA_013235015.1 Araneus ventricosus | reverse complement strand
TCAAAATAACGTGGAATGTTTTGACAGAAGTTTAGTATCTATATCAGATACATTGCAGATAGAAGGTCAAATCATGGCTAAAATCCTCAGTTCTCAAATTTTACTAAGCTCAAGAATAATGCAATTTTCAAGGGATTCACTCTGAACACAACAGAAAATCTTTCAAAAGATGAACCACCTCAAATTTCGTAATTTTAGCAGTATATTTATAAATTTAATTTAAAGAGAAATCCCTTTCCTCCGAAGCCGCTAGACCCCAAATAAATTCAAACCCTAAACTGAATATTCCTGTTGGGAAATATAGAGGATTTCTTAGAAATATTCCATGTAATTCCAGCCTTAAATAATAGTCATTTAAGAAAAATTTTAATCTTCCAGCAGGCGTACTCTCTATACCAAAATAAAAGATCGCGCGTATTTCCTAGATATGCTATTGCAAAATATCAAATTTTAAGAAGGTAATTATTGAAATCTGGTTGTAATTGGATAAGAGTTAATAAATGCAATTATTTTACACAGTTTTGATTTAAAACGGAATAGAAACAATGGAAACATAAATCACAAAAACAGCATTAAGTGTCCATAGAATTAGCTGATTGATTTGAAAATAAAATTAATGAAATTGGCAATATTTCAACTGAAATATTTACATTTGTACTATAAAACAGTTAAGACAATATGGAACTAAAAAAGCAATTGAAATTTGGATATAAAAAGAAGTCAGTTTTATAGTCATTTTATTGTAACGGTCGCTCGTATCTCTGAAATACAAATAGAAGATTATCAGAGTCATATTAACGCCTCTAATTCCAAACAATGACTAACAGTTCGTTAAAAGGAGCTGGTATAATAGCCAAGGTCATGCTTTTGCAGCACCCTCTGGTAAAAAGATATTTAAAAAAATTCTGCTCTTATAAACTCTCACATACGCGCACGCTTATATGGAAATTTAGATGCACTTAAACATTCTTTCAAGAAATTTTAAACTGATGCAAACATTAATTTTCTTATACAATAAGGAAAGTTTGTGCATGCTTTTCTCTACGAAAAACAAAACCCATTATTAGTATAAAGTCCAGATCTCTCTCTCGGTTACGCTCTGACGACACCAACAATAAAACTCGCGACATAGCACTACGAGACGTTAAACATCATTATTTCATTGTTAGAAATCCTAAATTTCAGTAATTTTAAATTTAAAAGAGTGAGTGTCGTTCTAATTTCAAATTTAATAGCTCTGAAATAGTGAAATAAAATTTTCTATCAATTGACATAAAATTTATCTCGCTATGATCAATATTTTACGAGAAATTTTAAATTATATTAGTCATATATTTCAAATTAATTTCCGTTTTCTACTAAAAAGTAGTAGATTACGTCAGTGGTATATCATGCGCGTGATATAGTTTGGACGCCACGATGCATATGATTATTTATGCAATTGTGATGGTATAATTTGATAATATTTTTTGGCAACGTTTGACAAGCAGAGAAGTGCTTTGTTTTCATTAGAATTTAGAAAAAAGAATTCCTTTGTAATTTAAACTTTTGACTTACGTTTGACAAGCTCAGAATTTCATGATTATTGAATTATAATAAAATTATTAAAAAACGAAAAATACTTTACACGGAATGTTGTTTACCAAGAGGCGTTTTGAATAAAGAAATATGTAAATAAAAAATATTTCCTGTCATAAAACACATGTTTATTTTGTTTTCAATCAATGTTGAACATTTCTCTCGCATATATATCTATTTAAACACGTTTATTTTGACAAAAAATCTCTCGAATGAAGAGGCAATTTTCACCCGTCATACCATGACGGGTGTTTTCCTAGTTTCTTAATAATATTCCAAACTTTTCTTAATAATACTTGCAAACTTAACAATATTACAAAACTCCTAAACTTTTTTCACAGAATCTTTCCAGTCGATGGATGGGGATCTCGTGTTCTGGTATTTAATCAAGGGTAACAAAATAAAGTTGTTTTCACCGATGGGTGAGGCAGAAGTGTTTTTCGGCATCCATTCTCCGTTTGTACCCATGAATCCTGTAACTGAAGGGCATGAAATAAGGCTAGGATATTATTACCATTTCCAAGTCCAATTGGCAAGTACACATATGTTTATATTTTGTAATTCAGGTTGATTAAAAAGAACTAGTTTATCCCGCTCAGAGCAACTCCGCCCAGTTATATGCATGCCATGATTTTCCTGACGCTTCTAGAGCCAAACTGGCTATTCAGTACTTCAAGAAAACTATCCAATGAAAAAAACGCCAAGTGGTGTAAGCATAACAGAAAAGTAGCCAAAATAAAATGTTCACAATACTAATCTCCATAATATTCACCTCGATTTGTGAAATAACATGATCTTATTTCGCTGAATGAAACTATTTTGACGTAGATCTAAACGTTTTCTGGATCGCCTAAGCCCATTTGCTTCCTTTCTAACTGATTGATCTCTTTTGAAAAATTTTATCCAAAATTTCATTATATTGTAGGAAATACTGTGAATTCTTCATCTTAAACTCATTTTTTCGAGAAAAGTTATTTTACACCAGAACGAATACAGTAACAGACTCTGACTATGAAATTATGCCTAACATAGAGGAGGCTACCGGTTTTGTTTTGTAAAGAAACAGATCGTTGCCATCGGCGAAAGATAAATTAGCCTCTTTTCTGCGCCACGTACGTTAGCTTTTTATATATAAAATGCAAATATTCAGAGACAGTAAACAACAAAATAAACATTTTCCTCTTAAATTTCAGTACTGGAAACAGGAAACAAATCAGCTGAAATTAATATTTCTTTTCAACTTTCGTAAGACTTAAGCCTCAGACAAACTTACAAACATTTGTAACAACATTTTGGCAAATAGTTTGAGATGTCAACTAGCAGAGGAAAAAGCTATTTGGAGTATTCGTTAGAAATATGGCGATTAAAGAACTAGGCAATATCAATTCTTTATTTTTTCTTATAATATATACAATATCTTTCTCATATTTTTAATTTTTTTCTTGAATAACCTACAAAATCTAGATTTTAATGACAATGGTATTCTTTAAACTTGATTATTTATTTATTTACGATCTTTGCAGTTCATTTTTTGATAAATACTTAGGAATGCACACAGATCCGAATTATTAAGATACGTTTTATCTATAAAAGTTATAAGAAATATTTTAATTAGACTAATATGAAAAAGCATTAATGAATATATCCAATTAAAAGTTTGCTGCATTATTGAATGATTTTGTTTTCATTTATTGCCCTTATACTATGCTTAATTGATTGGCTTAATTGATTACACTGATTGGATTTTTATCTGTAAAACTGCAGAGAGGTACCAGTTTTTGGCAAATAACAATAAAAGAGCTTTTTCTGGTATTGCACCTACGAATAAAATATTATTTACGAGTATTGCACCTACTGATAAAAAATTTTATAGGCGCGGTGCATTCGGTTCAATTAAATATTTCTTCTATAGTAGTACTTTAAATCCTTGAAATTAATTTTTCCTTCCGTTTACGCTCAGGTTATTTCTTTTGAAGCCATATGTTATGAAGAGATGATTCAATATATGGTGTTACACGGTAATCGGGATTGCTACTTGCATGTTATCGTCATGATTTTAATTTCTATTGACGGAAGGAATGAAATAAATTATTCAGTGCATTTTTATGTGTTTTTGCACCAATATGGATCACAAAAAGAATTTAATTTTAATAAATTTTCAGGAGAAGGTTTATCAGGTATTCCAAAGCACATTTAAAAACTTCAGTGGTGAAATTTATTAGACTAACGTAAGTACACTGATTAACACGGTTTTAATTTTTTTTATGTTTCTAGCGTAACATTTTATGCTGAATTTAAATACGCAAGCAAAACTTGTCAATCGCCCAGAATTTCCTACAATGGTATTTCTATTTTTAATATTTCGTTTTCAGAGTCAGAACTTGTTTCCAACGGCTATTTATGTTTGTAAAATAATATTTAAATTAAGCATAGATATTGTACATTCTCAGATTCCAAAACCCCCGCGGTTTTGCGCAAGCGCCAGGAAGAGTTATTTTCACTAAAATAGGGGGAAGTGAAAAATTTAGGGGAAGGTTACATTTTACTGGTGTGACCTAACAAAGAACTCCGGAAATCTGCTCATCTTAATCAATGCCTGTCACCCCTTTCTGGTTTAAAATCGTCCAAAAGTGCTAGTCTCGGGATAATGAAAGGATCAGTAGTTTATAATTATAAAAGCATCCATTCATGTGTTTCTAAAGAAAATGCCGATGATTCATGCACCTTCATGTCCCGACATGGTACCAGACTTCTATCTGTTGCGCCCACACAATGCGATTAATAATAAGCAAGCCTGTATTTCTCAGGCATTCTCACAGTACGGTCTAATTCTATTTTATCTGCTGTTTTGTGTAATTGATTTGCGTTATATGCTTATTAAATATGTCAAGAAAGTGTGAAAATCATTCAGATATTATTTTGTTATGGATGTTAAACAAGTTACAATTATAGATCAAAGGCGAATCATGATTCCTCTGATCAATCCTCCGTTTGGCCCGTGAATTTTGTTTCGCGTGGCTTTCGCTTCAGGTTTGTTTAGGCATGTGGGGTTCATATGTCCCTTATTCTCTCTTCGTATTTTTTTCTTCAAATAGCTTTTCCTAAGAAAAAATATATCAGTTGAAAATCAAAGAACAAAATATAAGAAATGTAAAAAAAAGAGCAAAAATAATTTTAGTAACTATTCTAATATTTTTATATGCATTAAAAAAATTATCTAAAAAATTGTATCATTTTACACATACATCATATAAATGATCTCCACAAGCCCGATTATAGTGTTTGTGACAATATTGTCAGGTATATTTGTCCGTATTTAATCTACAGTATTCGCATCTACCTTTATTAATCATTGGCCTCTTTAATTGGCCCTGTACCGGCCCTATGCGGCCCTGTACCCTGTGCGCTGTTCGGCGACAGAACAGAAGATTTGCTTCTATCTCAAATTCCACTGGAAGACGAAGGTTTGGCAGCTCTGCATAGAATTTACAGCAGAATAAGTTCCCAACTAAAATTTTATATTGAATCGAGTCTTTTTATTTTCTTATCGATATTATTTTGTTTGAAAATTACAAAAGCATTAATAGGAGAGATATTTAAAAGATTTCAAATAAAAAAAGAAGAATTGCTCGACGGCGGGTAATTCTTGAAACATCATTTTTCGGCTCAACAGATCTAGAACATCAACTTCTTTTGTAATATTTTAAAATGTAACAATTTCAGGTTTTTTCGTCGTCACTTGTCGATTCTTCAATAGTTGCCTGTCATCCATTACATCCGATTACCGATATTACCGATGAAACATACCTTTAGTCTTCAAGGGCTACTGTTATAATTATTAGATAAATATTTTCAAAAAAATTGAATGCAGATGGTGAAATCGAAGCTGAAAAAAGAATAAATTGTGCAAAATAGACGCTCAAGATATAGTTACGATTCTGACGCGTTCGTGGATTGAATGGACTTAAATCAAGACGGCACAAACAGAAATTTATTTACAGTTGTTATTTACAAATATTTACAGTGGATAAATCAAAACAGATTCAGTCTTCAATAGACTACAAGTTCAAACCAGCTCAAAGAATAGAGCTCGGTAAAACATCAAAAGAATACGCCTCAAATTGGCTAGGGTCACTCGACTAAATTGAGCAGCCTCGTCACCGACGATCGCCAGTCGCACTCACTCCTTGAAAGCAAAACAGTAACTGAACTTAAGGCGAAGCAGACGAATATATGGTGCCTTCCGGTCGCAGACACGCTACCCACGTTCGGCAAATGCAGAACGGTGGCAAAATGTTCAGAAGTGATTTGATCGACAAGATTTAACAGTCTGGCAAAGGAGGAAGGGAACAGAGGTCTTGCAACGCCGCTGTCAGGCTGAACTTATCGCGATTGCTGCGAGATTTTTTAATCTCTCGGGAGACTGCCGAATTTTTTAGAGAAGGGTAAAAATCTCCAAATATGCCGCAAACCTTGTCACAAAGTTGCCAAATATATCGCCAAAACACTCGCCAAGTTGTTTAACAATATATACAAAATACATTTTTATTGTGTTATTTTCTATCATCAACCAGTATATTGATTTAATCATGAAATTTGGCTATTATCCAATATTAAAATAATTCGTTTACAGGAGAAAGAAAAACACCTTCTTCCTTCTCCATATCAAACAAACTGCAGGGACAATGAACCGTCAGATGATGGGGAAAAGTTTACCAATCCTAACTCCTATCAGGTAAATCATTCCGAAGTCACAGTTTTCACACATAAGGTTTATTAAAATATCGTCCCAATGATGAAAATACTCAATTGTTCTTTGTTATTCAGAAAAGTCTTATAATTTCTTGATATGAAAAAAGTTTTCATTCTTACTGATATATTGTTCAATACAATTGAAAACGTTTTGAGCAAGAATGGTGAGGCTAGATTTTCAAAAGCGAACATCAAAACACTTCCTTTATCCTTTCGCGGGTGGTATCAGAGCTTTTAATGCTAACCGCCAAAATATCGTTAATTAAGTTTAGCTAATTACTTTATTCACTAATGTAATTAGTTTTCAAAATTTATGTGTAAAGAAACACATATCTGAAACAATTAACAGTGCTTTTTAGAAAAGAATATAGCACGAATTATAAAGGTAAAACTAGCAGAAAAATACTCATCTATCATGGGGCGACCGGTCTCGTGCTATAACTAGGTAACTATAACATTTTCGAGTTATGGACGTGCATAGAAATGAGCCATTAGGTCAATCATGGATAAGAAGAACATTCGTCTGCATTTTCTCAAAAACGGTTGATTTATCCTTGTTTGAACCTTGTTATATCATTCCCTCGATGATAACAGATATATAAAATATTTGCTATCATTTTTTTCGGCCTCATATATCAGATGCATAAATTTGATACATATATTAGTTTAATATTATATAAAAAATGCATATGGAATCTGTGATAAATTACTGAATATATAAAATAAGTTACGGGATGAATGTGAAATTCTTGTGCTTTTTAATTTCTCTTACACTAAATTATTTTATTGAAAATACTCTAATCTTCAGAAAACAATACCTCGAAATATTGACGAATTTCGAATTTTCAGACCTTTCCGAGAACGAAGAAACTACTTTCGTAATCACGCTCATCTTTTGGCTGCCCATGGTGATGTTAACAAGACAGAGAAGAAACGAAACGTGTACTACACAAGATACTGCTTTCTCATATTATTGTTTTACTCCTCAATCATACTCTTCAATGGACCTGAAATCATTTGACAATACGTTTCCTCATTACGTAGAAAAATTAGAATAGACATATATTTCTTGAATCCTATATTTCAGGTTTGCCTGGAAATGTGCAGATAAGAATTCTCCAAAGAAATATACGGCTGTGACTACGGAATGACAATGCAATTATCAGCAAATCATTGGTGTTTTAGAGGTAAGCAGATTTTCGCGTTAAACTTTAACCCTATGAGACCTATCCCGCCTCAAACCACCCCATTCGACAAAGACCGGACTCAGGCAGTTTCGGGCACCTGAGTTAATTTTACCGGAGAAAAGTGGTTCCTTTCTTTGTTGACCCCAAACTTGGGTGTCGTCCTCCTTGAATTTCTGTAAAGAAAGGAAGGATTTCATTCTGTTTTCGTGAACTAAAATTTACTGGAGTTTGTGAGGTACTGGAATTCTCACTCTGGCCGGGTTCAGAGAGTTAAATTTTAAATTAATTTTCTGTGCACCACTTCAAGGATGACTTAAGTTCATAAAAAGCCCATGATCGCCTTGCTTGAAAACTTTTTGGCCCAATGTTCAATTTCGCATAAATAAAACTTTAGAAATAGAGACTAAAGCTGAAAAAAATTCATCATGTTATTATTGTAAAAAAAATTATGGTTATTAGTAAATTCGGTGGACTTGGTGGTTTATTAAAAGTTTCAAAAATCTTTTTTGGGGAGAATAGTCATTGGAAACAACCCCATTTTAAAATACATTGAAAACAATGTTAGCCCGTTCTTAAAATATATTAAATATTTAAAAAAATTTCATTTCGTATATCAAACTGGAAACATTATCATTTACTAAGCTTGCAAAATAGCTTCTTTGGGAATATGTACATCAATTTGATTTTTCAAGAAAACTAACTCGGTTATATAACAGAATAAAAGATTTAGTTTGCTGTAATGCATCTCTAAAATAGCGATGTCACGGTAGGCGCACATCTTTTACCCTTTGTGGCTTAGTGTTACACTGCATAGAATGCCCAACAACCCAAGTTTAAAATTTTCTGAGAAAAAACTTTCTACTTTGAAACCCAAAAAATAGCAGAAAAAGTTAGGAAATCATTCTCTTTTGGGAATATAAATGGGAGAACAATGAAATATCGCTTTCTTTGTAAGTTTAATTATATATTAAAAATGCCTCAATCTTTTGACTCGGAGATGGGAATATTTTTTGAATTCTTGACGATTACAATTTTAGCAACTTTACTTGATTATTGTTCTCTAATATCCTTGAAGTATTAATTTATGATTTTGTGTATTTTGATTTGTTATTATTTTTTGAACGTATGAAGATAGCTGTCCCCGGTGGGGTCCTCCTATGAGGGGGGTGTCAGCATAGCGAGAAGACGTCCCCCCCGAGGAAGGAGTCACGTTAACTTTTTTTGTAAATTCCATGTCTAGACAATAAACTAAACCCATTCATGGTGTTTTTTCATTACATTTCAAAAATTTTCAAACCTTGCACCGGAAAGGGTTAAATGGAAATGTAAATAGAAATTTCATCTATTGATCTATCCAAAGAAAAAAAATCGTGCTTCTGACAAATATTTTGAACAAAGGTTGAAATCCCGAAAGATTAACTTGTTTAATGAGAGTAATGTTCCGTTTCGGATTACACCAAGATTAATTTAGTAAGAGGTGATTATTTTGAACAGTGGTCAGTAAAGGTAGGATTTCTGTATTTATTTATTTACAACCCACCCGGTCCAGCCTACCCAAAGGGGTGGAAGGCCTTCCACAAGTTAAGGAGGATAAAAGTTCTGCGAGTCTCCATCCTTTCCTTGAACTTCCACGCCTAGGTTTTATCCTCGACTTTCGATATCCCGTGCACCAGACCGAAGACTTACACGGAAAATCCTTGTAGGAAATAGGGATGTGAAGAATAGTGATTTGGCCGAATAGCCGAATACCGAATATTCCGCCAAATTTCAGGCCGAATATCCACTTTTTAAAAACATTTTACTTTTGATTGTAAATAAAATGTTTCACAAATTTTAAATAAAAAAATTAAAAATAATAAAATTGATTGTTTATTAAAATTATGTTTTAAAAAATGTTAACATTTTGATGCATTTCTGTAATATTTTCAAATATGTTTATTCTGATAAGAAATGACAAATCATTTTAAATATGAGATTGCTTCGCAGAAACAAAAGAGTCATCATTGTAGAACAGGACAATGACAGACGCAGAAAAAATTAAATGGATAAATTAAAATTATTAGAAGTAAATTGCTATTTTGATTTTTTTGAAAAAAAACTTCTAATAGCGAAGAGGGAGTGGAGAATCCACTTAATTGGTCGAAAAAAATGAGGAAAAATCTTAATGTGGAGAAAATCCACTGTAAGGTCGTCCTTTCTCCAATCACCCATCATTTATTTTCTGAATCTGGTAACTTATAGAAAAACAAACGGAGCTTTTTTCTTCTAAAGATACTGATAATTTATTGTTTTTACATCATAATTTCAGGTTTTAAAATTATAAATGATATGTAACATTATTAAATACACCAAATTTATTTTAAATTAGGTAAATGTTCGATTTTCTTGATAATAAATGTACTGAAATGTAATTCTGCACATTATTCTTTGCTAAATATGTATAAAAGCGCAATTTTTTTTCAAAAAATGATTATTCTGATATTATTCGGCCGATTATGTGCCTAGTATTCGGAAAGCCGAATATTCGGCAAAAGAGCCGAAGAGGCCTAATGCCGAATAGTTGCCAAATATTCGTTACATCCCTAGTAGGAAACGGACCTCAAATCTGCGATCATCGATCTCGATGTAGAGATCTCACCAGAAGCCCATCGAAGCACCTTGAATAAAAAAAAAGATTTACTCCGAAAAATACAGCTAGTCGCCGAATTTGGACCAGTATCATAACTTCAATTCTACTAAATATTTGGGCCGTAAAATAGGAAAATAACGTTGTAACAATATTAATGGGGTGTATGAATCATTTTTAAAAGAAAGAGTTAACCCTTTATATCAAGGTGCATAATATATATGCACATATCTGCAACAAACCGAAAAGGTCACTGTCTTTTCCACAGCAAACTATGTTAATCAATTTAATTGGTTGTTGCATTACTGTTGCACTGTTATTAACACAAATTGCTCATATATTCCCCAACAGATTATGATACTATGGTGATTTTTAAAAACAAAGTTTCAGTTGACACTGAAACATTTGCACGTGGTTGCTCCTGAAATTACTGCAGAGTTTAGTGAAGTTAAAAAGAGTTAACGCATCCATTTGTGAGAAATGTGGTGAACGTATTTGTAATAACAAAACCAACAACTGTACTAAAATTTTTCAACCAACCTGAAATTTTGAATGTTTCATGCCATTTTGTTATATGTTGCAGAAATGCAAAAGATACAGCTTGTCAATAACTTTTTATTTTAACGTGCTAAATTTTAAAAACTATTATTTCCATACTTAGAATGATATATCGCAACATCTGAGTAATTTTTTTTGAAATCTGATTTGTTGAGATATAAATGGTTCAGTATTTTTAAATAAAGAACAAGTGTTTAGATTTAGGTATCTTCCATTAATTATTTTAACAAAAGACGAAAAGCTCTTACGCTGTTATAAATTAAGTAGGAACATATATTATATCCTTAGAACGACTTTCTTTGGCTACAAGTTACGATAATCATTTTATTCAATAGTATAAAAATAAGATTAGGGGAATTTTTTTTATGTTGCTCACAAAGGTTGCCTAGATTAGATCAAAAACAGTCACCAAAAGTGCACCATTTGATGGGTTCATTCAATGGGTTTATTATCTGAATATCGATACTTTAATGTCCCATACGTCTTTACAAGCAAAAGACGGCCGCCGTCCGAAACGTCCGAATATCACTGTGAAGTTACCATCCCGTGTCATTAAGTGCGATTGATTTCACACCCTCAGCGCGGGCTTTCTTCGTTAGAATGGCTCGCCCAGACGGGGATGGGAATAGGGGTTTTTCTTAGAATTTCGAGTGTGCCAGCTGTTATCCCGGATTCTGAGGGGGGGGGGGGGAGGAGTGAATTTTGGATATCTTTGAAAGAGTAACTGAGACGTTCCCGTATTTTGAGGTCCCTCTATTCCAATGGTCTTAGGAATCAGAGGTTTAAACTGCATAAATATCTCAGAAAGCAGTTTATAATCACCAGAAGTCCTCATAAATTGGAACTGGAATAAATCAAAGCAAAAAACCAGTTAAAGGACACTAAACCATTAAATGTTGGATCAAAAAGTGTAAAAACTTAGGATATGTATCATTTGTGAGGAAACAAAGGGAGACGAGGAAGTGATACAGTTCATAAAATCTCATAGTTGGCTTCATGCATTGTGTGGTGGTGTGGATTTGAGGATCACAAAATATTTTTGCTTTAATTGTACTAAAAGAATTCGCAGGTCCAATTTAGGCAACCGGTTTCCTTGATTGGACCAATTACCCATTTTTTAAGCTGCTTCTTTCCTTATTTAAACATATTTTATAAAAATTTAACTTTACTGTTTTGAAGATAAATAAGTTAATAAAATTCTTTTATTTGTTTATTGCTAAAATTCCTTCTCCATCACTGTACATTAAAAAATGTCATGGTAATCGAAATTTGGCGACTTTCCCTTATATTTGTCTGGATTTTTCCTTAAGACAATTTTTTAAGTCAGAAAGGATTCATTAGAATCTTCTTGAATACATAAAATTATAGACAAAAAAAATCGCCCTTCAAAATTTCACCTGCTAAAAATTTAAGAAAAACAATTTTATTAAAAAGGAAGATAATTTCTTTAATGAATGTTTCCATTCAAATCAAACACTTATTACATTGGGATTGATAACAGATTACAGAGTTGTGTTTCTAGGTCGGGGAAAAAAATTATTACAATATTTGGTTCCTCAATTTCTCTATTTTATCTTATCTTCTAAATATTGCAGATATTTGTGAAATTGCCATTTTTACTTGGATTTTTTTAATTGAAAAGAACTATTTCAGATACCAAATTGCCTAAAATTTCTAAACAGCGTCGAAGTGAATTGGACAAACACCTGCTCAGTTGCACGCAGAATTGTAAGACAGAGTGCCTGTGAGTAAATTAATTTCTGTAATTATCTAAAGCAGTTGATAATATTTTTCTTGAATTTTCTGTCAGCGTAGATATCATAGAAGAACCGTTGTTATACATCCATTTCTTCATGCCTACATGTTATTTAAAATTCAATAGAATTAAATCATACGTGCCGTTATAGTCGCATAACAAACACAGAGACATATGTCGTATTACTTATAACTGTGTTTTGTACTATATTTTTCTGTCCTTTCTCCTTCTCCAAGATACACAATGGATTTAAAAATTAAATTGGTACGAGACAATTGTGGTGTATCGCATGACCATAAATCGATTTGATTTATTATATTGTAAAACCATTCTTCACAGGCCTTCTGCATAAGGTGGTTTTTTTTAATATTCTTTTTGTCTGTTGATTCAATTTTAGTGAGTTTCTTGCCGTCCTCACCTTTTAAATCTCTTTGAAATATCTATTTTGGCGGAAAGGAACACATTTGTTGATTTGATGCATCAATAACGTTTCACATATGGGAGTAATAGTCACGAAAAACAGCTAAGATTTAAGTTAATATTTAAGAATATTTCTATTCAGTTAATTATATTACTAACTAGCCGCCTTCGGTGACCAGCTGCTTCGTCCGTTTTAATTAGTCTTTATTTCACCCGCTTAACTTAGGTAAGATGAATAAAAAATGTGAATATATTATTGTATTTGGCAGATAATAAAATATAAGGCGTAATTTTAAAATGCCAGCGATCCAGTTCTATAAGATGAATCACAGCTAATGAAATTTAAAAACTGCCCTTGAAATAATTCTCACTCAGTTCATCTAACACTCATCGATAGAATGATTAACGCCGAATATGGCCGCGAAAGGTGAATATGCAGCGCCACCTGGCAGCACCGATTACAGGCGAGGCCGTGCGCGAAATAACAAACCTGTTTTTCTTCTCTGGCCAGAACGTTCAGACATCAAGACTTCTGTGACGTCACAGCGTAAAGCCTCTTTTCAAAATAATGTGTGGATTGTGTATATTAGTATTGTGCTTTATTTCATTATTTTTAGGGCATTTCCTATGCACAATATGTTGATTACAATGGATTTAGTAATAATGAAGTAAGTTTTTGCTTTTATGTTATTTTTTAACAAGAAACTTACCTTAATGTTAACTAGATTGCATAGATACATATCTCTTTGATTCACGTGGTGACAACTCTCTTTTCTTTTTGAGTCTTTAATTTTAGTATATATACATAATCGCTTATTTCACAGTCATATTTTTCTCAATCATTTATGCATGGCTGAGTACTCAAGCCAAAAAATCCGTCAGAATTTTGATATAGTATTATGGATACAAATTGCGTAGTTAGTGCTGATGAGCGGTAGAAGCCTAAAATAGGGAGAAAAACAATTCTATTACCAAAGAGTTGTTTTCTCCTCCGCTTGTTACTTCATTTCAGAACGAAATTTTACTCCTCATAGTTACAGTACTAGTATTATTGTTTCCATGAAAATTTATAAGGATTTAACTGTAGAAATTTCGCATGATTTTCTGTTGTTGAAGACCAAATTTTACCATTTTATACTGGGAGAACATAACAAATGTAATCGATGGACAAAATTTTATTGCTTGCTGAGTTGGTTAGCAGCATTCAGACCAAACGAGAAAATAGAAAATTCAATACATTTGATAAAACATGCATGTTCTCAGCAAGATGACAGTGATAGCACTTTATACTTCAGTGTAATAATTGAACAACTAAAATTAGCATTATCAACTAAGCATATTTATTCTGCAGATATTCTTCTTGCAGCAAAATTTTAATTTGCTATCTTACTGCTGATAGTTTTATACGTAGTTCAAAAATTATAATTATACTTCAACCTGTATACATTAAAAAGTATATAATTCTTTAAAGGGCCCAAGTAGTGTTTCCAATAATAATCATATTATGCACATTCAAAAAAAGAAAGAAATTCTATCTCCCCATGAAACATTTATCTGTCTTCTTATTGATGAAATTTATGTAAGTCCGAGTTTAAATTACAAAGGTGGAAGACTGCAGAAAATGTCAATCAACAAACCAATACTATTCAAGCATTCATATCAACATCTTTATTTTCAAAATAAAAATAAATAGTTGCCTTAGTTCCCATGAAGAATCAAACAGCTGATGACCTTCGTTGTGATATATATATATATATATATATTGTTGAGTTATGATTTTTCTCGAACCGCCAGCCATAGGTCGTTGTTCAAGTCCCTACATGAAGTTTAAAAATGTAAATAATTCTCTAGTATAGATATTTGTGTTTGATGTATGTAAGCGTCAAAAAGTAAATAAGTTTTCAGAAAGAAATGACACGTATTTCTTGAGTCTATTTTGAGCTTTATTTTAAAGTTCTCATTTTGCAGCAGTATGCCGACACATGGTTTGGCTACCTGGGTGAGAACGAAATATTCTATACTTTCTTTCTGAGCAGGTAGAAAAGTGTGTCCTGTTTATATTTAAAAGTTTTTATCCTTAACCTGCATGTGTCGGGTAGACTTAGATATATGTGAATGTTGGGGAAAAAATATGTTTAACTTCTGTGTTTGCGCGAAGTCAGCAGTTTTCAGTTTCAGTTTTGTTTCGCATTTATGTATACGGTACCTTTACCCTAACATTAGTGGCGTCCGCGACAGGATTCTGAAAGATTTAACCAACTGTTCAAATTGATTGATAGAAGATATTGTTAGTTTTTTTATTAGTATTGCATTGCAGTTTATTTTATTTTATGAAAAGAATTATTTAGAAAGTATAGAATAATTCGTAAGTTAATTATGGAAGCTTTAAAGACTAAACGTTCCGGTTTACGTGTTTTTAAACGTTCTTTTACTAAGACTGTTACCGTTATGAAAACAGAAGTAGCAAAAGAGGATATTTCATTAGGTGTAGTAAAAGATAGATTTACTAAATTGGAGAAATTACAACTGGATTTAGCAGTACTTGATGACAAAATTCTTGATTTGTTAATTGAAGAGGGGTTTCGGAAGAAGCAGTCTCTGGTGAAATTGAGTAACGTGAAATCTATTCAGATGAATTTATAACCTTGACCCCTCAAGTAAATAATAAATCACAATTTTTAAATGAAGTAAATTCAGATACGAAATCACTTGATGGTTCTAATTAAACTTATAGTAAAAGTAAATCGTACAAACTTCAGAAACTTGAACTTAAGAAGTTTGATGGGGAATTACTTGATTGGTTTCCATTTTGGTCGCAATTTGAAAGAATTCACAATGACCCCGATTTACATGACAGTGGCAAATTTTCCTACTTGGTTCAATGCACGAAACCGGGTTCACGGGCAAAGGAATTCATTGAAAGCTATCCAGTGATATCAAAAAATTATGTTTCGGCTGTTATGGCTCTAAAGTTACGTTTTGGGAAATCGGATCTACTATTTGAAGTATATTTTTGCGAATTAATTAAATTGATTACTTCCATTGTAAAGTCAGATAATAAATTGCCCCTTGATAAACTGTACGATAAAATTGAAGCTCAATTGAGGGCTTTAGAATCCTTGGGTTTAAAACCAGAAGAAAATACCTCATGGTTATACCCAATGGTAGAGTCTAGCCTCACGGAGGATGTTTCAAGAGCTTGGCAAAGAAGTTCGCTTTTTTAACGAGCCATTGGATTCTGATGTACCCCGCCTTGCCAATTTAATGAAATTTCTGAAAGCAGAAGTAGAAGGTGAGGAAAGGTTGAAATTGGTCCGGAGTGGGTTTGATAATACTCATCGTAAAGAAGAGTATCATATAAGGTGTGAAAATAAGGGGATATTTAAAGTTAAAAAATCGACAAATATCCCTACTATTTCAGATTTTCTTACAACTAAAGATCGTTCCTGTATTTTTTGTAATAGAACACATGACATCAAAAATTGTTATGATGCCCGTTTATTGTCACTCCAGGAAAGGAAAATGTTGTTTAAAATGTTTAGAACACCAAAATATTCTGTCTTTCTAGTATGCAGTCCAAAAAAGTGCATACAATTTTTGTTGATGCTGCTGGTGGACTTCATTTTAAAATTCGGATTTATTCAAACTCAGGCTTTTATTTAAGTACAGTTTATGAATAGTATCCGAACGCTGCACGTTACTCAGGAGCTAATTATCCATATTAAAACCAAAATGTTCTGTCTTTCTAATATGTAGTCCATAAAAGTGCATTCAATTTTTGTTTATGCTGAGGGTCGACATCATTTTAAAATTCGGACTTATTCAAACTTTTTTAGTGGTAACACACGATTTGGAATGAAAATTTAAATCCTCAAGATGTAATTAGCTCGAATAAATATAAAAGTTATTTTTTTCCTTACTTAAATATGATTTAATATACTTATAATCAAACGCATCCTATAATGATTTGTAGGTCGATGTTTGCTCTTAATCCATTAGTTTGTCCAAGGATCGTCCGGAAATCTATTTTAATATATTTGAAATATTTCTATTTACATACAGATACATTTTATTTTTAATTGTTTATTGTGAGGTCTCTCATTCCCACGTTCTCAATACAACGGACCACACAAGAAAACCCTAGAGCACCAGAGAGGAAAGCGTAAGAGTCATAAAAGGAGTCGTAAAAACGGCCCGATCTTACGCAAACCCAGAGGGGTTCAGGGGAGAATGATCGCGGTATCGTCTGTTTAAAACCCCTTAAGTGAAGACGGGCAATGAAGAGTGACTGCTTCCTATGATAGCCTGGAAGGAAGGCGCACGATTGCGGTTGGATGGTTTGTTCACCTTTTTAACAAATCAATGAGAATTAATTCTTTGGCAACTCCCCTGGGCTCTGAAGGTAGGGGTTTAAGAAAGGAAGGCGATCGGAGAGGAGAGGTAGAGCGATAGCTGAGAAGTAAACACCGTGGTGTTGGTTGGCGGAATCTGAACTTTGATGAAATGGGCGTTTATTGACCCCGTGACTGTAGCCAAACCCTTGGCTAGGCTAGCTCCTTTGGTGAGCTGTGGAATTGAATAGTAGCATCCCTTTGGTGGATCGCTGGAATTTAGCGAGGGTTTGCATAACCTCGTTGTCAAATACCGACCCGGTACCTCTTACTCATTCTGAGTAAGCCTTTAGCCAGACCCTGGCTATAATAATCCCTGTGGTGGATTACTGCAATTGATTGAGCGTTCCGATAACCTCAATGCCATCTACCGATCCTCGGTAGTTTCGTAACTCGCCCTGAGTTGTTACAATTTGCTGAACTCTCATAATTCCTGAACTTATTATCAGTTGCATCACGAGTAAACTCATCTTAGTAACTTCGACTAAGTCAAGTTACGTTCATTATTGACTCTCGCGATACATAATCGGGACTTGTTACTCTTTATTCTTGAATGTATACATCGTTTGTAATTATGACCTGTACATAGGACATTAGTCAAGAAGTTTTATTAAACTTTTATGTGCTGTAATTCTGTGTCTGTTGATCTATGATCAGACCCCGGTATCACTGGGCTAAGACCTTACAATATTCTCAACAATTCTAGTTTGAGACACTCATTTACTTTGCAATATTTTGAAGTTAAGGATGCGTGGTAGCAATGTCAGGCTGTTAGTTAATTTTGAAGCAATTATTAAAAATTCTTTTGTTGCCGATAATTCAAGATGTGACGTTTTATTCTTTTTCAGGAAGCTTCAGTATAAGTATACAATGACGAAGATGGAAAGAAGACTCGTGGAGGTAAGCAAGATGGACGTAGAATGACTCCTTTTTATATTCTGATTAATCTTTCATATGACTTCAGCAATTTCTTTTCGTTAAGAAATAATACATTAGTGACACGAGGAAATTTAAGTGTCAAGTTATCACACTTACATTGCTTTAAAATTAATTTTCATATATATATATATATGTGATATTTTAATTTTTTAACTTTCCTAAATAATCTTAGCGATACCTCATTTTAAATACTTCTACTTTCATCATAATTAACGGACTACAACTTTCTTTACAAGTCACGAGGTTCAAAAAGGGAAAATTCCCTCTCCTGAGTACTTAAGCGTTCTGCGCATTCATTTCTGCCCTTTTTCACGCCGAGATGTAATCATTCAACAACAACGCGCCGCTCGGCGTAACTTCTAAATTCTGGTCATGGAGCTACGTAAAAACTAAGTGCTTTACCTATGAATAATAACGCCTGATGCCTAAATAAAAGAGGATCTAAACAAAATTCGTCTCTTCCTTAATGAAAATGGACTGCCTTCTCCTTATATAAAGCCTGATCTTACATATATATATATAGTGGGTGAATATAAAAAAAAATCTTTGACGATGTCCCCTGCCTGGCGAGTATACCGTTCGAGGTGACGGAATAAAATCTGAATGCTGACATGACAGATATTCGTTCAAGAATGATGTGAAAACATCAACTCTCGCAGTCACAGTTGCTGTCACAAAATGTCGAAATTTATGAAAGACAAAACTACTTTTTTCACAGAAACTTGATGCTTACAGTAAACAACATAGAATGGAATGGTTTTTTAAGCGCGAAAAATGGTGGCTTTAGACAGAGACAAAGAAAATGAGACAACAATAAATAAAAGACAGAGAAGCAATAGTAAAGCAAACATTTTCATGTTTCATAAATTTTCGACGAGTCCGCCCTCACAAACGATGACATTCTGTATGTGGCAGATGGTGGTGATACTACAACAAGTACATGCGAACAGAAATATGTTGGATCTCACATTGGATGACAGCTTTCAAATCAGACACAGTTTTCGGATTTTATGCGTATACTTTGGATTTCAGGTATCCTCACAGTCAGAAATCCATTGGAGTAAGATCCAGTGATATTGGCTGCCACAAGAACATGAAATGGTTGGATAGTTTTGTCACCAAAGAGTTGCTTTAACAAACGTTTGAGAGAAGAAACTAAATGTGGGGCTACACCATCTTACATCAAAACGACGTTAGACAGAACATTTCGCTGTAGTAAATTGAGAATGACGTAATCGATCAACATTCATTCATAACGAGCACTCGTTACCGTTCAAGTTCATAGACTTTGGGAAGAAATCTCTTCAAACGGATGTAATAACCAAGGCGAAGGGGCTTTTCATCCCGTACACACTCGGTATGCACAGTTTTTTTAAAATTAACTTTACTAGTCAACGAGAAAGTTGCCTTGTTTATCCATAGAATGCTTAAAAGCCAGCTATTTCCAGTCTCATACCGGATGAAGAATGAACTATCAAAATCCAACAATCACTCATCATTTGCTTGCAGTATTTGAATACGCTGAAACCGATACGGGAACATTCGAAGAGCACAGCTCGGCATTCTGCGGACCGTAGAATTCGGCACGCCCAGCACGCGTGAAAAAACTAGTGCGTTTGCATCACGATCTTCTTCTATCACCTGGTTCATTTCTGCAACACCGTGAACTGGAATGGAAGGTCGTCCAGGAAGAGATCGATCACATGTGCAACCAGTTTCAAAAAATTTTCATATCATATCCCGCACAGTTTGCACAGAACACAGTCATCATCGTAGCTGGTGGTTTCGACTGGAGATACCAGCGCCTCTGCGGCATTTTGTCCATTCAGGTAATAAAGCTTTACCATTTCGCCCCGTCGTTTCAATGCAAGAGGCGAAGGTAATGTGACCATACATCTCGTTCCGAACGGGACAGTCCCGCTTTTTGGTAGCCTGTCCCGTTGTCCCCAACCACGCTGCGTGACGTCGAATTGTCCCTTTTCAGTAAGAGAGCAACCCACGACAATAATTTCATACAAGAAAAGGCCAAAAATTAAAAAAAAATCTACGATAATCGGCGATGACGAAGCATGAGCTATACTTGCCACACATATGTAATTTGGTCAGAAGCCTGCTATCTCCAGAGGTGTAGTGAAGCCGGAACGCCGTTTCGCAACTGCTTTTTTCCATGAGAAATAAATAAGAAAAAAATGGAAAAACATCCTTAAAACAGCGCTATTTTTGTCTCCCAGGTTAGAGCGTCCCTGCAATATTTTCAGAGCGTCCCAGCACTGCTTATTTTGCGACTTCACCACTGGATATTTCTCTTTTAGTTATAACTTCATTACACCTCATGAAGTGACAGAATGAAATGCTGGATGCGTTTCAACTGAAATTTAACATGTGAAATTGTTCAAACACTTTCACGTTAATAATTTAAATCATAGAAACTTTCGTATAAATACTAAATATATTCTATGTCTGCCTGACACTAATTTACCCGTGGAAAGGATCTTTTTCTATATAAATGAGTTTTGGACGAGCTAAGAATTGCAAGTCGCAATTTATAAAGCAACGTTAATTACCAAAGTTAATTTTAAGATATCCTGCCAAGAAGTTCATTCTTTTTATAAATCTACAACACTTATACTGAAGCAAAAATGTTTGTTTCAGAAAAATGCAAGATCACATGAATTATTTATTTTCAAGCGTCTTTTCATTAATAACTAAAAACTGAAGAAATAAGTGTTTTCTTAAATTCACATAATAAATACTAAAGATTTAAAAAATGTGCCGTTTTGAGAGAAAAAATAAATGGTCACTTTAGGCAAAGGGCATGAATGCAAGACTCATAACTCAAATCCAAGTGTTTTTTTCTTAGCGTAAGGTGATCACATCAGCCATGACAGTGTCCTACGTCAGAGGTGAAAATCTGCATATCTTCTTATCTTCTGGTTTGAGGGAGATTCAGTAGGCTCTCAGAGCAGAAGACACGTCAAAGGAAAAACAATTCGTATTCTGGTGAACGCCATGGTTGTTGTTTTCGCTTTTTATTGTCTCTTCGCTGCCATTTTTTGGGTTAAATATACAGTTCCAAGTCTATTTTAAGTTTTTACTGTGAGAATGACGCCTGAAAAAATTAGTCGTTGCCTTATGAATATTTCGAAAAAATTTTTGCATCTGCAACTGTGAGCGATGAACTATAGTTTTTGGCATTATTCTTGAGCGAATACCGTATAATAGGGGAGAGTGGGGTAAAACAGGGTACCCTTGATTCTGGTGTTACTATTTTTCCAATCTAGCAGATAGAAACATATTTAAACTCTACTTGTCAAGAAAAAGGAACAATCATATTGGCGTGTTGTAGCTGTTGAATTCACTACATCAGTGAAGGTTTATTTGTTTTAAGATGTCAATTCGCTAATGTTAGTTTGATTTTAAACTATCCTTACTTAAAAATCACTTCACTTTTAAAAACCATTTTTAGTCCAGCTTATTATACGCTTACTAAGGATTTATACCCTATCAAACAATAAGGATTGAATCCAATAATTGCGTTGTTTTATTTCTTTCACTATAACCTCTGCACTCGGGGTAAAACAGGGTACTCCAAGTGGCGCAAGACAGGGACACTCAGTATTGATAATACCTCCGATGAAGACGATAAAAACACATCAAACATTGATTGTTTATATTTTAATGATGAATATTTTAATTTAAATACAGAAGAATGGTAATCTAATTTAAAAACTGCCTTAGCTGTACCCACGAAAGCTGCAGTGCCTCGGAGGAAGAAGACAACTGCTTTACCTGTGAATTTTTTAACTAATATTCTTAAATTGCCATATAAAAATGATTGCAACTTTTTCACTGAAAATCGAGTTTTCCTAATTTCTCATAACGTCTGGTAGTATGACTTTTTTTATAACAAAGCATTGATAAAATGTAATGAAATTGTGACATTTCTAGAAAGATATATTGTTCTCCAATAAACAATGGATATTTTAGTAAAATTCGACATGATCTATGTAGAATATTTTATTTCCAACAAGTCTTCGAACCTTCGCTATCCGGTTTTACCCCACTTTTCCCCTACCTGCCTTTAAAATTTTATTTCGTTCCCTCAAATGGTATGTTAGCTAGGTTGTCATATATCAGCAAAGTTTTTTCATATAATCACTCTGTACAATGACACTTGAATAATTGGAAAGTTTCATACTCAAGTCGTATTTAATTAGAATTTTTTTCTAGTCCTTGAAATTTCCTATTAAAATA
>BGPR01025280.1:12326-22462 GCA_013235015.1 Araneus ventricosus | reverse complement strand
GTCGCATCACGCTGTCAGACTGCCAGCAATTAACTTCTATGCGCGTCCGATGGGCTGAAGCGGTAATTGCAGCGGTCGGACAACTCTATGACAGTCTTCACCGACTCGTGGAAGATTCTGGTCGCACTCGACGCGTGAAAGTGGATCCTGCGTAAAGTACACCAAACGTTACACAGAAGCGATCGTGATGAACTTTTCAGTTAATGATAGACTGTCAGGATATAAATTCTGAATGTTAATTTCTGCGAAATCGAGGAACGTAATGATATGAAAAGTCTGAATGCATATGCAGATGTCATACTTTCATCTTCTTGCTCATTGTTTCAATTCTGGAGTCACATTCAAAATGTAAATGAAAGAATGTTGTTGCAAGGCGCGCGGATTCTTTTCAGTCAACTCCTCTTCTTTCGACAGCCTCCGTGCCAGTGAATTATCTTTCACGGGACATCGATAAGTAATAATCTTACTGTAATTGTGAAGTCGCCAATCAACAAGGACAGTTTGTTTTTCGAATGATGTCTATCAAATGTTCGTTTCAAACACCCGAGACTATCACTTTTGGACGATTTTACTACGGAAAGGGGTGACAGGAGATAAGTAATATGTGCGCTTTTCCGGAGTTCTTCGTTGGATCATGATCTTCGTCCTATTTGGCGTATATTTTTAGTTGGTCTTTACAGCAAATCAGTGAGTGGAAATAAGATATTTCTATGTACTGTTAAATAAAATGCAAACATCTCCCCCTCCATTTTTCGCTTCACCCCATTTTAGGGAAATCATCTCCACCTGGCGCATGCGTAAAAGAGCGGAGGTTTTCCGTATCTGAGAATGATCGGTACATAAAAATTCAGCTTAATGCAAACATTTTGAATGAGCGAAAACTTTTAAAGAGAAGTTCTTGTTAGCCATAGGGACAAATATGTGTAGTTCAAAATATAAGAAATATCGAATATAAAAATTTCAGAATAATTTTTGACTGGCTGTTAAGTTATTTCTAAAATAAATGGCATTTAAAAGAACCATGAATCATTTTTTTGCAAGATGTAATTAATTTTTGTATTTCGACAAAATTTTTAAAAACTAAAAGTAACGTTTTAAATGCTAGGATTATTTACTTTACTATTTCCCATAGTTTATTCTTCATGGTTTTCTCTTAATAAACTTTTTCTCTTCAGTAGGCGCCTACAGTGGTAATTTTATTCGAAATATAGATGTATACGCAAATTAAAGACAATTAACGCCAAAGACGCTTATTTATTAATAAAATGCAATTGCAGTTTTGTACCCCATTATTATATTTTATCAAATATATTCTAATCTATCGACACTAGAAGATTTGTGCCCTTCTAAGACGGGCTTTTAGCTTGGCAACAATATCTCAGATCTGATTGTCACAAATTTACTAACGAAACTTGTTGACGAAAATCTCATGCAGATTGCCAGAGTGCTTTAGAAATAAAGAAAGCAAGAAAACAGAAATGATGAATCAATTGACACTAACTTTCGTTCTGCAAAATATATAAATATTCAATTCCAAAATTAAGTGCGAAAAAGAAAGAACCTTCTTAACGAAGAAGAAAGTAAAGATCTCCGAAAAGTGGAAAAATGAATTAATTCTGATTACTAAAAAAAAAAAAAAAACTTTTTAACGAAAAAGAAAGAAAGTGAAAAAATAAATGAATTCTAATTAATTAAAAATTTGCGGTTTGAATTCTGTTTAATGTCTCTTGGCTTTGACTCGCCTTCTATCGTGCAAATCTCTCTCTTGCTAACCTTCGTTTCCTTGAAATAAGATCTTCTCTATGCATATTGTTTATCAACAGTCTTTCTCTTTCAAAGATAAGGGAAATTCACCTCGACACTCTCTCCCCTGTTTCTAAGAAAATCCCCCTTCGGAACTCTCTCCCCTGGAATTCTAAGAAAAATCCCCTTCCTTGTTTCCAGCGCGCGCTGCTGGTGTGGCGTCTGGTCCGGTGGGTCGTAGCGACGCCCACATTCTTGAAGCGTTAGAGTCCGTGTCACCGCGTTTATAGTATAGAATTAGGCACACAGGCACATTTATAGGACAAATTTGCCAATTTATAACTGATCGTCTTAAGAAGTCGAAAGCCAATGCGTGAAACGCTCAATTTTATTGGAAGCTATTAGACGGTCCATTTCTATGAGAGATGTTGCTTCACAAAAATATCTCTTAATTATCTCATCGCCAAAAGGAAAAAATAAACGATGACAGCTTAATAAAAAAGACAGACATTTGAATTGTAGAGGAGGAAGGAATAATTTATAAATTTGGATACTTTTAATTTGTTTCTTGAATATTTATTTAAACTAATGTGTTATTGTATTTTTTAAATGCGTTTTCAGAAAAATGAAAAATCCACTGTAATTTGTCCCTGAAAAACGTGATATCTTCAAAAAATTCATTAACATTTACTGAAATATTGCACACATGGGTCACAAAGCTTTGGGGTTGTAACAGACCCCGGATTTTAAGAATGATGCATTTAGTCATTTTTACAGTCACTTTCAGTTCCAAACGCAGGATAATTTTGACTAACAAATAATGACGTCAACTTCGAATGTCCATAAAATATCTATTTATTAAAATAAATTTTATCTTGTGGTGTATCACATTCCAGATAGTTTCATAAGTAGGTATGCGAAATGAAAATTAATTATATCCATCATTTTGTCAATTATACTGTTTTTTTTAACATTGAAGTTTTTGCTGAAATTCCTTAAAAAATATAATGAACAATGGCGATATATAAATTTTTCCTTCTAATTATTACTTTTTAAGCTTATTTTTGTTATATGGTTTATAAAACCTTTTATGTATCAGTTTTTAAAAAATTGTCTCTGAACCTATCGAATACCTTCAACATTCAAGCAAATATCTTCAAGTTCACATCGTCTTACAACGAAACCAACTAATCTTTCCTCATGACCAAACCAATGCGTGCCTTGAAACTAGCGTTCCTTCAACTATCGATACTGCAGTCGATAGTTTTCCCCAAACTATCAACTGAACCATCGATGGTTTCCAAATTATCGATATCGATAGTTTTCTCCCCGGTGATACTATCGATAGGTGTTCTTCCAGTCTATAGTTTAGAAACTATCGATAGTTCCAGTCGATTGTTTTAGTCGATAGTATCGATAATTCCAGTCGATAGTATCGATAATTCCAGTCGATAGTTTTAAAACTATCGACTGAAAATGCGCCTATCGATAGTATTGCCCTGGAGGAACTATAACTTTCAGTCGATAGTTCCGAAAGCCCGATACCATCGACTTGGCTTCGATTGTAAAGACAGTCTATCAATGTTAAGGAACACTACTTGAAACAAATTTATAAGTCCCCTCAAAAATGATAAAATAGTGAAACGCGTGTTGATCTTCACTTTCACCACCCAACTTCTTCGCACAGAAGCCGGAACAGCCGCCGACCACGAAAGTCATTGGTTCGAAAAAAAAATTTTCTTCGTTGTGTTTTAACCGAAGGCAAGGACGAACGCACCATCCTTCTTGGCCGGGGCAGATTCGAAAATACCTTCTCATGGATTTTCCCTCGTAACCGATAAGCGAGCCACCACGTCCGAATACCAATTGCCCCGGCACTCGGGCAATTGGTATTCTGCTCACCCGTGCCCGTCGGAGAATGGGACGTTCGCAGCAATTAACCACCGAGAGGCCCCTGCCACTGTGACGCCGTCTTGGACAGGAAGCAGGGATGGAAATTTCTGGATTTTCAAACCAAACACTAGCTCGCGAAAGTTGCCCGTTTTGCCCTGGAATATTTTTTGCACAAATTTTAAAATATTTAATTACTATCTAAGGTATCCGCCTACGTTGAACACGCTGATTTTCGACCGCTTTGGAGAAAAGTATTTTTTGACTTTTTTCTTGTAGACCAGACTTTCGTCTTTCCAAATCCGTTTACATTAAAAATTTCAAGGAGGAAGAAAAAAACTCGATTTTTCGCAACCAATAACGAATATATCTGAATTTTTTTCAAACATCTGATATAAACATGAGACGTCTTGTTCCTACCACAAGTGAAAAAAATTCAGAAATATTCGTTATTGGTTGCGAAAAATCGAGTTCTTTTCTTCCTCCTTGAAATTTTAGGAAATTGAGATAGGTGGTATTGCTTGTTAAGTGCGACGATATCTACATAGTTGATATGCGTGCTTTAGATAATATATGACGAGAGGAAGAGTGTAAACTAAGAAATCCATCATTACTAAATGATATATAGTGAAATGAAATGATTGAAGCCTCTGGGTCATTTATCGAGCGGAAAATTTACTGAATTGATCACTTACAGGCAAGTGGCTTGTCGAATAAGGATTAATTCCGTTTTTCCGAGGAATTAAGAATATGGGATGAATTCTTGGTGCTGTTTCTGGAAGATAAGGCAAATTTTAGGTTTTTACTGGACTTTTCTCTTTGATATTCTGCACAACTTTGACAAAGAGTCCCGACACAGCTGTTTGGTTACCTTTTCGTTGTCTATGAATGTAGAAAGGAGTTTCATAAGGGCGACAGATGAAGTCAACATAATACTTGGTAAAGACATTACATGTAGGAGTTCTTCAAATCTAAACATTGATAATTCAAAAACCCTGCTAAATGTAACGAGTATCTATAAGTGGTCTCCCATCGCTACATCCTAAAAATTTCTATCGGTTGTGTATTTTCAAAAGAGAATGCATACCTGGATGAATTTTCATCGGAACCGACCCCTACTCGAGGTATTGTGTATTGTGTATCTCATTGTGTATACACAATGAGGATAATCTACTCGCAACCATCCAGATTCACTGTTACAGAAATCGGGGAGGTCTGCTTAATTTTTGTTTAGGAAAAACAATAATTAAAATTTTAGAATTCCTGTCCCTCCATTGTAATCGAAACTCTTGAGGCCACGTATCTTTTAGACGTATCAGACCCCTAGTTAGACCAGAGATTTTTTAGAAATCCTTCATGACTCTTTCTCCCCGTAGATATCGATTTACGTTATTGTACTAATCGATCATAGTGTAATATTGTACATCACCGGAAAACTGTCCAATATCAGAGGGCATCTTTGTGTTACCGGGGCAGTTCAATTCCTTTTAGAAACCGTAGCTGACGTCTGTGAAACCATTTACGACGAACGGGATTATTTTAAGCTGTAAATTTGCTTCTTGAGAGTAAATTTCTATAATTGAATGATTAGTTTCACCGCTCATGTTTTGGTACCAGTTAGTTTGAATGAACGAGAGCAATGCGCAGATTCAGATTACAGTTAGGACCAATTTCTAATAGAAATCTGCAGTGGCTGAACCCGAGACCTGTACTCGAAGTGTAGCGAACAGCATTACTTCGGGCCTGCATCAGACAGAAAATGAAAATGAAGCATGTTCATTTAAAAATAAACAAGTGCAACTCTTTCAAGTAGCAAGGTGAAGCTCGGAACATTGAAATTTCCAAATGTCTCACCCATTATCTTCTATTGCACACTTTTACGCCTTTTCATTCTCTTGGTGCTGTCACGGAAGTACACTGGTGTACAAAAGTTAAGGAACATTTCGTAAAATGCGAGAAATTTGCAATTAATACGAAAACTATGTTTCGAAATCAGTTCTGGAGAATTGTGACTTGAACCTTCAAATGGTATTCAAGAAAATGCAATTTAAATAATGTATTAAATTTATAATTGCACATGGGTATTCAGGATATTAAATTTTGCTAAAATTCAATGTTACTGTTCGAAGATTCAAATTTAAAAAATATCAGTTTGTACAAGAACCCTCATCATTTAGCTTCTTTCAAAGAGAAATTTAAATTCACCTCACTGAAATTCACCGCCTGAATTTTAATGCGATTCAACTGGAATTTTTAAAAAAAGTTTCTCTATATATCTGGCTTTGAAGTTATAAAAGAAAACTTCCGTTGCGTCTCGCACATACGCAGTAAAAAATTATTTAGTACAAGCACTAATATTTACTCTAATATTCAACGTATTTTCTTGAAATTTTAATACAATACTTCTGTAACATATTGTCGAGTGCTCTGCAAATTTCGTATAATTTGAATGAAAACTCTGCATGTTATAAGCAAAAAACATGCGGAAAAATTTGGGATTTTTTAAGAAAACCTTTGTATCTTTCCAAATATTTGTGCTGTTTTCATGAAAATGCGTGTTAATATTATGCGCATCAAACATAACCATTGATAAAAGTTGTATCTCGTTATCAGCTTTGTGTGAAACAGGATGGGTCAAACTCCATTTTCGCCTTCATCCCTTTCTGGTGGCCCCCCTAATTGACCTCGTTACCGAATATTCACTGAAAAATGTGTATGATACGCGATTGAATGTCACACAATTCTCCAGAACTGATTTCGAAACATAGTTTTCGTATTAATTGCAAATTTCTCGCATTTTACGAAATGCTCCTTAACTTTTGCACGCCAGTGTCATTATTGTAAGAAATGAAGAGTGCCGAGTACAGGCAGTTGTTGGGAACATTCAGGGGTCTTCCCTAGACAGAGTTAAAAATATCAAGGTCATGCATGCAACTTTAATTCAGCACTGATTGCATTACATAATGTGAGGGCAAGCCTGAAGCAGGAAGATTCAATCTTTCCTGGAATCGGTTACGAAACCACTGATGCAACCGCCAGTTTTTGAAGACATCTCCACTTATGGAACCCACCGAATCTGCGGAATCGCGTGCGGAGTATCGCAAGAATCGGTCCGCAGAGCCACTCTGTATTCCTGGGACGCAGCCGGCAGCATAATGACCGTGGAAATATCGATAAGATTTGCTCGATGCAATCAGCAACAGAACCTGACCTCGTTGCCGTAATCGGCCGCTCACCAAGCGTCGGAAATCGAACGCATTAATTGTTTCTCTGTGCCGCCTCGAAGTCAACTCGCGAATGGTGTTTTCGACCCTGCGGAGGTGAAATCGGGCCGCTTTCGATCAATTCACAATCGAAAAAACGATATCTCGTTATTTAGCAATTGAACAGCCAGCCATGTTTATCAAACCGAATGCATTATCCGCTGACATTGACTACAGATGTTTATAAAGCTATTAGCGCGGGCAGTAGATGATTTACAGTTAACACTTTAAGGAATCCGACTGGTTTAAAATCGTCGTTTTCGATGAAATTATCAAAAAGATTTTTATTACTTATTTTTATAGCCTGTTTAATCAGCTTTCTAAAACTGTCTCACTTTTAACTCTACGTGAATTACAAATGGAGTTACAGCTGTTTTATTACCGAACTGTAAGCATTATTTTATGTTGCGTGAAAACTTTAAATGTGTTTGCTGAGAAATGATATTTTTGAGGAAAACTGTCGACCGCAACAATGATTTCTCAAAAAGTTTATCAAGTATTGATATGAAATTTTCCGAGATTGTTTTCTGTAATATGCTGGATGTTTTCCTCTAAACATTAAGGTCAATTTTAAAATCAAGTATTATTTTTAAGTGCTTAAATATAAACGAAAAGCATTTTTTATGAAAAATTTCCAGTTTAGTAACTATGTTCAGCTATATCTCAAAACTATTTTGAAGTACAAGAAATATTTTAGAGCATAACACAGATAACTGTCATAAAAATGTAGTGCTACAAGGATTTATGCATATTTAGAATATGATTTTGTCTATGGCTGTTAGCGTAAGGCAAATATTTTAGTCATTTTTCTTCAAATTTCTCAGTTTTTTTAAAAAATATATTATTTTGAAAGCCTAATTTTACAATATTTTCATAGTTTTAAAACATATGCAGTTGAAAAATAACATCAAAATATATATATAAGTTATTTTTCAAAAAAATGTCCCTGAACACAGTCGAATACCTTAAGAACATGTATAAAGTTTTGATATCGTTACTGTCAGACCTACAGTTTTGAATAAATAAGAAGTAAATTGGTAAAGTTTGCCGAAGAGTAAAATAGCATTCAAAATGAACAGAACCAAAACATATCCGTATAAACTTAGCACTTAATAACGATATAGGGTCGATTGGGTACCGATTTTACAACATTACGAATTTAAACATTTCTGCTAGCTACCATTTTCCTCTTTTATACTATCGTAATATATTAAAATGTTCAGTGATCTTCCCCCTTTAAACTGGAATAAGAATCTTCTTGCAACTGAGCACCTGCAAAGATTAATTTTTGAATGCATAGACACAGGTGTCTAGTTCTCCATCTTGTCGGCGTCACTGGGCACTCCCTCTCTAAAGCTTTGAAATATTAAAGAGAAAAATTTATTTTACTATCTGGGGTGTTCTTTTATTATTTGATAACATTTAAGCATTGCTCACATGGTTAACCCTCCAGCCGTTCGGCTTTCAGATTGCTAAGTTTAACGAAATTGTCACGTTAAAAGAGAAGGTTATTCTTCAAGTTGTGAGGTTTTGGACAAAAGGATTTCAACCCCCCTTTTGTGGTCATTTCCGCGCCGTAGGGGTTCTATTAGACCTGTTATCGTTCAGCAGTGACAGATGACTTCTAACCTCGATTCTTTGTGACAGAATCCTTTGTTAGAAGACCCTTCTTTGAGCATTCTTAGAAAAGTTGGTCAAACTGACCCTCCGCTGACCACAGACACTCCCTCTCATTATGTCGCCACGTGACACCTGGGGGGAAGAGAAAAACTTGTAGAAAGAAAATCTCGGGTCTGACACTTATATGGAACTTTTCTTTCTCGAGACAGTCTCGGGTCTGCCGTTATGAGAGGAAAAATGTTCACTCAGATATCTCGGGTCTGACGCTGGGAGGGTTGAAAACTGAAAGTTTTAAAATTTTTATTGCAGTTATAAGTGAGAAATACACTGACCTCTACCTCAGCAATGGATTGACGGCATCTTGACTACTCCCAAATGACTTGTAATGAGACATCAACTCAAACGATCCGTTTTCAATTATTTGTGCGAATGCACGTAGGTGCGCGTTTTTTTTTTATGTATTTGTGTGAAACAGAGATAAATATAACTTTTGATTATAATTGTATTTATTAAAAACTCTGAAATTTACTTATTGTATAAATCTATTTCCAAAAGCCGCTGGTAGGTATAAGTTATTTCGAATGTTAGTTGAACATTCATAAATGAATACAAACTTATTAACAAAACTTTGAAAGAATTTTCAAACTGAATTAAACAGCAAAACATTTCAGGCAACTTATTGCAAAGCATGAAAAAATAAAAATCATCCCTCAAAAATAATGTCAGCAACAATTAGAACGTAATACTTAAGATAAGATTAAGATAAGATGCTCAGCTAACTGACTCAGAAAACAGCTGCTTTATAATAAAGGCAAATCAGCACTCTACGTGCCCAGCCTTTGATATCCATTTGCCCCAAATGAGATTTTGACACGGGGCACTGCGAACCCCTTTTTAACTTTTTCATACTATACAGATAAAATTGAACTTAAATAAAAATTAAATCTACAAAGTTTAATCTTTGATTTAGCTATTTTGTATTGTAATTATAAAATTACACTCACCAGAATAACTTCAGTCGGGTCGGATTTCCAAACTGTAAGTAGTAAATTTTCTTCCTTTGAGGAATTTAACTTTCTTCTAAACTGCTCTAGCGAGACCGTTACTTTGGAGGGAAAACCCATCGAGTGTTGCCAATAAGCGGTTTGGAAATTTCTTTAATCCATTTTGAAAGATATTAAGGTGGTGCCCGGTTGACTGGTGTACTCAGTTTTCCCACCTCGCCATAGCACATGTTTTACATACGAGCTGATTTACTTCAAGTAACACAAAAGAAGAAGTTCCACAAGATAAAGTAACAAGCTTAAGTGACGAATAAAATCAAAATAAATTATTAATTACAAATATTTAAAATTTAAATGCAAATGCATTACATATTGCCAAGTAATGCGATATTTTCATTACAAAATAGCAAGCAACTGATTGAAAATGATTTACAATGTTAGTGATATTTTTCACCCTTGGAAAATTAATATAAGAAAATAATACATAGTTATTTATACATTTTTTTCTTATGTTATTCTTCTCTGATCAACCAAACTAACACGATTTACTTCTAAATAAACGTTCGGTTACGATCACCGCATATTTAGGGGACTATTCCGGTACCCCCAGTTGGGG
>BGPR01025280.1:0-12226 GCA_013235015.1 Araneus ventricosus | reverse complement strand
CCCACCCCAACTCCCAACCCAACCGGGGTAGCAGAATAGACCCCTTAGACAATCAATAAAAACTCTTCAGTGCGTTCGGAACTGTGAAATAAGCTACTTACTTTAACGGCACAATATAAAAGTATCGTTTTACTTTTTAACACGATTTAATAATTATTTTAGTATATTATAATTTGTACTATTTATTTATTTATTTAAAGAAAAGCACACTACAGAGAAAACTCCATTTACAGAGTGCCGATAAACACACAAAGAACAAAAGTCACAATGAGTAAATAAAAAAGAATATGCCTTAGAAAGCAAAAAGTAGACCACAGAGAATACATAAAATCATAAAACTTATGCAAACGTATATGTAGTTAAAAACGAAAACACATAATCACAAAATTTTAAGACACACTATGGCACCAAAAGCCGTATTTTTAAAAAATTTAAAGTTCATTTCCAAAAGGCAAGGGTCAAAAAGTCAAAACACGCAAACACCGAGTCTAATAAAAAACACACCAGGAG
This sequence comes from Araneus ventricosus, assembly GCA_013235015.1. Classification (NCBI taxonomy): domain Eukaryota; kingdom Metazoa; phylum Arthropoda; class Arachnida; order Araneae; family Araneidae; genus Araneus; species Araneus ventricosus. The sequence continues at coordinate 11,716 of BGPR01025280.1, read as the reverse complement.
TTTAAAAGTTTAAAAACGTAAATACACACTCGAGATTTAAAAAAAAAATGCAACACTTAAAATAAATCACACACGGCGCCAAAAAACTGGTCGAATACATAAGAACACGGAAAATCAAATAGCATAAAAATCTAAAATATAAAACATATCATGTATTTAAAAGATGCTAACATTTCGACTTAAAAGCACCTAGAGACATATTAAAAATGTGAAGTTCATCGGAGAACGTGTTAAAAATTTTATAAAGCCTATATAACGAGAACCTGTTAATATAATTAAATTTGGAAAGGAACTCTTAAAAATGTGGCGGGCACAGCGAAATCCATTGAGCTCCTCATATCATTACAATCATATGCCAAGCGGAATTAAAAACCCCCCCTTTTAAACAGTTGAACCACACTTAGTGATCGGCGCAGCACTGTCAGTGCAACAGTCCTTCTTAAGTAAGCGCATCTTTCCTTTCTTGAATTCTAAGCACACAGATATCAGAATAAAATGTACTTTGCGATATTTTTGATGGATTTATTACAATAGAGAAAAACTAAAAGGGTTCCATTTATTGCAATAATTATTCTTTTCACTGGCATCTATGGGTTTATTCCATGCCAGCATCTCTTCGATTCGCGAGCGGGTCGTTAACTACTCTAAACTGGACAGAGAACCTCGAGTCGCTTGATATAGAAACCTGCCTTTTGGAGTAACTTATTTCTGTGGAAAAAGAAAATAAGAATGCCATCATTTTTATTTGAACTCGAGAGGAAAGATGGATGCGACGGACGTTCGGAGCAGACGACTTGCTATCGAGTACCTGCGAAGCTATACTGTCCTACCGCCACGAGAAAAACCCTCAACAGGGTTGTTCGTTGGGCGAGGAAGTCATTTTTGATCGAAGTTCAAAGCGAAACGAGACTTCCGCCGGTGAATGAAATAAATCCCTTCTTTCACCTCCCTCAAATGCAGTGGAATATTCCGTTTCCATAACGACCGCCATCGGCATGTCTGGTGTCTGCGGTTTTCCTCGTGGGGATAGGACAGTAGAGATGGTGGCGACTGACTCCAAGCCTGCTTCTCCCGATGACCCGGTCATGATGATGGCCGATAACACAGGTCTGCGATGAAAAAATTGTCGGTAAAGCAAGAGGTGTTTTTTATAGATTTTTGGATGCTGATTACTGGAAAAATAATGAAAAAATTCCGCCACGTACAGTTTCATCACAAATCGCAATCTATTTTTTACGAATTTAGTATATTTCGGACCAAAAAGTATTATTTATATGAGTTCGATAAACATATTTATGGACTTAAAATAGTAAATTGGTGGATTAAACTACCAAACAAAAAAGAAGAAACTATTTCAATCCAGAATATTCCTCTGAATCGGTAAATTGCCTATTAAACGCGATATTAAAGACAGAGGAAACCAGTTGAAACCGGATACCTCTCCTGCTTGCCAAAAAAGTGTTTACTTCCACAGCTTCACATAAAATTAGTCTTACGAAACAATTTGTCAAGGCTTTGCCAAAAGAAGGTGAATGCTTCAAATACTTTTGTGACCAGTTCCCGGGTTTATCCGAAGCAAAACTGAAGGAAGATGTGTTTGTAGGACCAGACATCAGGAAAATGATAAAAGATGAAAATTTTGAGATTAAAATAGAAACAAATGAAGGGAAAGCCTGGGAATCTTTCAAACTAGTTATTACTAGCTTTTTTGGAAATGAAAAGGACCCAAACTACAAATCTATTGTAGAAGAGATGATAAAAAAATTCAAGATTTTAGGCTGTAGTATAAGCTTAAAAGTTCATTTTCTCGATTCGAACCTGAACTATTTTCCTGAAAATTTAGGTGCAGTTAGTGAGGAACAAGGTGAAAGATTTCGCCAAGATATAAAGGAAATGGAGAGGTGATATCAAGGAAAGTGGAATGTCAGCATGATAGCCGACTGCTGCTGGATGCTACAAAGAGACAATCCCTGCAAAAAAGAGGAAGTGTTTAAAAGAGAAAAAGTGACAAAAGAACTTTTGAGGTAAAGAAAAAACGTTACTATAAGGACTTGTAACTTTCTACCTATACTTAACACTTACTTGAATTAGGATATAAATGTAATTAATATGGATTTACGAATTAATGAAATTTAAATGAAGTGCCAAAATTTCGAGATTTCAACTGTTTCTTTCAAAATATGCAATCACTTTGTAAAAAATCTGCATTCGATAGAAATAAATCGATTTCATTTTTAGAATCAGCACTAAAAACAACATAAAAATCAATCATCCAAATTAAAACAACTTTCAAAAAGTATTTTTTTGCAGGCCTGTGATAATTCTTTTTTCCTCAATAAATCTTGATTCTGTAAAATTATCTACTTCTATAATTCACTGCTCGTGCGTTGTCGCATCGCAATTTCTCCTTCGCGCATCAATGCTCGAGAGTTCTATTAACATTTTAATGCACCATTTGCAAATAAAATGTTACGTTTACTATTTCCGAAAGTCAATCGTAATTTCCTTTCTCTTCTTTTTTCTTTGGATCCTTTGGTGAGAGAAACCAGCGGGAGTGTTCTCCCCTAAACTTTCTCGTATACTTCCCCCAAAACGTGCCGTTTCTCCTTCCCCCGCGTGGCTAAAAAAATTCGAACCTACTGTTATCCAGAATCCAATGACTATCAGAAGGTTTTTCATTAGAGTGATTGAAAAATATCTAGGTAAAGAATTCAAAGAGATGCCTACCGATTAAAACGCATTTATCGCACACTGCTAGGTTTCACTCTTGCCGACTCAAGGACAAACTGACGTAATTCGCTCCTTTCGCGAGCACAGACGATTGCTTCCGTACGCATGCGCGTGGAGATACCGGATTGGTTTCAATGGTAAATTATACAGGCCTACAGACAGTCAACCCTTTGACGGATTTGGCCCAAAATGTTATACGGATCTACATTCATGACGATAAAACTGTGTACCAAATTTTATCCATCTAGCTATTCAAGTTTTTGAGTTATAGTGTTCGCATGACTTCGGACACACAGACAGACAGACTTCCCGTGGACGGATTTTGTCCAAAATTTGATAGAAACCTACAAATTATGTTTAAAGACCACATACCAAATTTCATCCCCGTAGCTCTTATAGTTTTCGAGTTATCGTGTTCACAGACACACAGACATACAGACACACAGACAGACATAATTCCAAAATTGTGTTTTTCGGAATCAGGGAGGTCTGAAGTGTGGAGATTCGTCAAAATCTCGAGTTCGAATTTTTTGACGATTACAATACTTTCTCTTTGTATACTTCGTATACGAGAAAGTAAAAAACTTCAAACAATTTTGAATTCTTATACTTAATCATCTAAAGATATAAAATACAGTCAAACCTGTCTATAACGATATTGTAGGGACCTAGAAAAAATAGTGTTATAAAAAGTTTATCGTTGTAGATAGTTCGAGCATTTGCGCAGCCGAATTCATTCATGTGTGCATGTTCTAATATACTAACTAATTTCATTGGGCTTATTGTTTAACCTTACAAATACTCGCTGATATCGAATTGTATTTTTATAAACTTTAAATTTTAAAAACTTTTTGACAACTTCATATTGAAAAAGTTAGTTCACATTTTTATTAACAATAAAAGTATGCATAAAAGAGAGATGTAAGCGTAATTTAATTCATAATAATGTCTATGTTTTATGCAATGTCTTCAAATGACAATGTTTCGCGCCTTGCCGTTGTAGATTCAAGGCTCTGACACATACAAAACCAATTTCAAGAAACAAGTGGTCAGTCCGAAGTTCAACTGCGAATGAACAGGTTGAACAGTGCCCGGCCGGAAAGAGACAACAGGCATTTGTGGACATTCCGATTTCCCCTCTTATCTCATATTCTTGAGCCGGCCATTCACTTGCCATGCCAGTTGTTCCAAGACCGTTTCTTTCCCGCCCATTTTAATCGAAAAATCCAGGCACGTCATCCATTTGACGACTCAAAGTGCGCTGGCGATAGGGAGGGCAAAGATCGCTCCCCCTACTGCTGTTATTCGATTCCCCTATTCCTCCCCCACTCGTCGGATTTCCGATTTTCTAGCCTCGTCGCGAGGTTCCAATCTAGGCAGCTTCTTTGATGTGCCGCCCTAGTCTCGTTCGGGGTCTCAAAGAGGAATCAACGCATGAACTGCTGGAATTTGATTTCGTTGGAATTCCATCGCTTTGAATCATTTGTTCTAAATTTCATAGATTTTCGACCTTGACGATTGCTTTTTCCTTCCCGTGTTCCGAAATTTCCAATTTGGAAAAGATGTGAATTGCCTGCTTTAACCGCTTAACTTAACAGCCCGAGAATACTCGTGCATCGAATTATCGAAATTTTAGTCTTATAAACTAAAATTGAATCATTAATTAGCTTTATAATTTGACACAAAAAATATGTAGGATCCATAAACATCTTAAGTATCCTATGCCTTCTTAGATGAATGAAAACGACAGCCCCTTTCCAAAACAGGAGAGTCATCTTATTAGATAACAAATAAAACTATTCAGTTAAGTGGTTAAAGAAACAGTCATTCTGATTCCAGGTGTAGGGTATGGAGCGGTGGTCTGTTATCTAACATTCTGAACCATAGAGTGTCGTATTCTAAGGAAAAAATCGGTATTGTTCTGTACCAGCTTTCTAAAGAGGTAAAATTATCCTCATAGACGGGCGCAACCTAAAAGTAATTATCGCTTTAGGCAGGTCCGAAATACATTGAGTCAGTGGGAATTCCGCCGAGAGCAAAGAAAATACAGTAGAGTCTCCTTACAACGAAGTCTCCCTACAGCGAATTTTTCCCTATAGCGAAAATTTTAATCGGAAAGTTAAATAACATTCAAAATATTCTCCGTATAACGAAGTGGTTGTCTCCCTATAACAAATTTTTTCAGACCTTTATCTTTTCGATTTTTGTCATTTTTGAAGAAAGTTGCTCATTTCTGTGCACACAAATCGCTCACACGTGCCTGTTTCTGGAACCACTCGCATTGTTCATTCCAGCGATAACACATAACAATAGAATGCTATGTGAAGTATAATGCAGTTTTGGGGACCTGGGTTTCTACATTTCTACGGGTCAGGATTCCAAGAATCGGGGTGGAAACAGCAAATGGATGTGACAATACGCATTTTGTGTTTATCCGTACTAGTACAAATTATTCTCTAAGTTGGTGAATTATCTTCACTTTTGAGCATTTTGTTTATACAATAAAAATTAGTATAATTGTAGCAAATTTATAATAAATATTACTTCATTTTTAATTGAAAGTCATAATTAAATATTTTTGAACTTATCGCGCATACTAAAAGGTTTGTAACATTTACTTAAATAACTGCAAAAATCTCTAATCTCCGTATGACGAAATTTTCTCTATAACGAATTTTCCAACTGGAACCAAGCGATTTCGTTGTATGGAAATTCCACTGTATCGTTATAACAGGTCTATAGTTATACGTGGGTCTCACTGTATAATTGAACACCTTCTCCGTCAAAAGATTTTTTGAATATGGAAATGAAATGGAACCAAGACTCAACGACGTACTAAAGTGATTTCACCCTACCATTCTGCACGTAAGACAGTAGCATCTGACTCTTCCCTTCTGCAGGGCACTGAGATTCCTCCCAGATAGCAAAGAAGGTTGCGGAAAGGTTGCCATTTCACTTTTCATAGGCTGTCCGCGAAATTATTTCCTCACAAACTGTTTCGGAAACCATTGCCGCAAGGTTTACATAGGAAAGCTTTTTATGAACTACCTCACCGACAAGGTTTGAACGACAAGTTCGCGAAAGCATTTTCGAGCAAACCGTTTCGGAAACCATTCCTGCAAAATTGACGCAGGGAAGCTTTTTATGAATTACCTGTAAAATTGTGTGTAGCCCTGATCGGTATAGTGGTTAGTGCGCTTGCCCTCCAACTCTATGAACGCGGGTTCAATCCCCGGCTCGGAGGAATTTGGAGTTTTGTCACAATCTGCAACGAAATCGTAGAAGTTCAATTAAAAATTAGATTAATCAAATTGATTGAAATTAATAATTCAGCTAAGATTAATTAAGATTTCTAAATGATGTAATTAATTGACATTCCAAATAACTCTAAGTTGGACTAAGATGACGTCAAAAGAAGGGTAATATAAAAAAAAAAGGGTTGGGCCCCTCTGTAGGAGTACGGCTTCGGAGAGGAGAGGGGGGGGGGGGGGTCTTTTTTGTCCGCCGAAGGAGGGCTCTTAAAATTTTGGAAGGCCTGAAACAAGCTTGAGAAAAGCCTTAAACAAGCTTGTAATAAAAGCTTGGGGAAATCTTACTAAAAACCTTACAGAAAACCTTGTTTCTTGTTGACTAGCGAATCTTTCCGCTACCTTGACGAAAGGTTCAACCCTTGCCATGGAAATCTTTGTGACAACCCTGTACCCTTGCTGAAGACAAGGTTTCCAAAACCTTTTATTAGACAAGCTTTCTTTGCTATCTGGGCTTCGTTGAACTGAAATGGAAACGAGAATGTTCTTTCCAATCTACACCTGCATTCATTTTACACAACAGCGCTGAAAAAAGAGGAACGGAAAGGTACCAGAGCTAGGGGAAAAAATACCTTTTATTTCAGTTTTCTTTGCAATTTTAGGAAGTGCGGCGGCCATAATGACGTCTCTCAAAGACAGAGGCGTGCTTTCATGTTTCACGGATGTGAGGAAAGACGCATTTCGCGGCCCTTCATTCGAACGCCTCTCCGTGACAAAAGCGACTCACAATGCGATGTGTTTACCTTCCCGAGTCAATGAAGGCACAAAGGGAACTTGTCATAAAGCAGAGTTGCGAAATGGTCATTATTTTCACAGTTGGCTTTAACATATTCATTTCAGAAACGGTTTTGAACAGGTGAATTCGAGAGAGATACGACTTTTTTCGATGAATTTCCGCATTTGCAGTGCCCAGAACCTTGATAACTACAACTGTAATACATTTTTTCAACACTGTGCACTTTCGGATAACTTTATCTACTTACCCAGTATAATAATAAAGTTAACGTTTTGATACAACCAGTTTGTTCTCACGCTCTTTTATTTAACACTAGCCGTCATCGGCGACCAACTTGTTCGCCGAGAATATGATTTCAATGAATCTTGCATCATTTTATATTCATGGTTCCTTTAACGAAATAATTTTAAATTTCAGATTGTGAGACACATAACCCATGTTCTTCTGGTGGCCTTGCACCTGGTCTGTTCATTGTCTGCATAAATGTCCCTAATGGAGTCGAGTAACTGACCATGTCATGCAACATCTAATTGCACGTTGTCGGCGCCATCTTCACTTTCTTATTCCTCTTGCAAAATATGCATTCGATTTTCACATTAACATTTATGCACTACATTTTATGGCCAGCGGCATGTTAAATGGACTAAAACATGCTGAGAAAAGAATGAAAATATATCAATCATAATCATTCAGCTTACTGGATATATTTCTCAATATATGTAATATCTCAGAGCTTGGTTTGAAGATTCCGAAAACATTTGATGAAAAAATGATAATAAAATGAATTAGGATATTACCTCAACTTTCAACAATGAAAGAGAAACACGCAAGTAATTATTTGTTTAAACAATCAAAACGATTTGAATTGCGTTGCTACAATGAAAAGTATTGTTGTAAATTATGCAAAAAAATCTTTTTAAAAGGATATTAAAATTAGAGAAAAAATTGCTAAAATTGCCTCTAATTCCATGTTGACGGCACTATCTTCACTTTCTTATTCCTCTTGTAAAATATGCATTTGATTTCAACATTAAAATGACGCTGCAGATTTTATGGCCAGCGGCATTTTAGTTGATCAAAACATGCTGAGAAAAGAATGAAAACATAGCAACCATAACCATTCAGCTTACTGGATATATTTCTTAATGGAAGCAAAGCAATATCTCGGAGAGCTTGGTTTACAGATTTCACAAAACTTTTGATGAAATAAAATATGAAAGCAAAATGTATTATGATGTATCTCAGATTACAACAATGAAAGAGAAATATGCAATTAACTATTTGTTTAAACAATGAAAATGGTTTGAGTTGCGTTGCAACCATGAAAAGTTTTGTTGTAAATTATGCCAAAACATATTTTTAAAAATTTATTAAAATTAGAGAAAAAATTGTACGTCAACTTAATTGATATCATTGAAAAGGTAATTTTTTGCACTTTGATATGGTGTAAAAATAACCTTTGCGCTGTAATATATTCCAAAGTTATTAAGGAAAAACACCGAAATTTCGCTTAATTTATTATTAATTAAATTTTTAATTAAAATTTCATAAAAAGAGCTCCGAGGTGCACATTCCCACCCTCCAAAGTATGTTTGCGCCAAATTTCATAGCTCTAGCACGGACACACACACACACTTCTCCTTTATTATTAGTAGAGATGCCACATGTTTGTAATTATGGAAATTTGTAATCGATTTCTCACTCACTTCCTGAGACACTGCATTTCTGGATTCTGTGAATTCACGATCAAAAGACAACATTTTGACTCTTTCAGCACTTAACTATCAATTAATCCCTTAATTTCATTCAACAGAAGGGGCGCCATCTGGTAGTGAATGTGAGAAGAATTGTTTACAAGATTCCATACCAATTACGAGAATGATTATGAAATTTATTAACCCCTTAATGGTTTAATTTTCTCTACCATCTAATTAGATGTCACTTTCTGTTTTGGAAATCAAGACCATACGGACATAGCCAAACCTAATCATTGTGTTCATTTTATCTATTTTCTCCTAAATGTTACTATTTAAATTTTATTGTGTACTAATTAAAATATTTTTTTGTTCTAGTTTAAATTTTGATTCCTTTTTTAAATTTGTTTTATTTTTTCGTGTTGATTGTTTTTATGTTCTGCTTTGGAACGTGTTGTCGTATTGATTCAATTGAGGGTCCGCAGAACACTTGAGATTTTAGAGAGTTCCTCTTCATTTTTAGTGTCGAATTATAATGTCTTCGAATGGCGTAATTTCAGACAATAAGTGTAAAAATGCCATAATTCGATGCACGAGTGGAGATCGGGATAAGAGGTTAGGGGGTTAAAGACGAAAAAGTTGAAAATAATAAAAATATGAAACTTTTTTTTAAATGTGCTTTCATTAGCGCACTTAAATTTTTTAGATCGTAAAGACGCTTGCCGCTGCAAATAATACTGCAAGGAAATTAAGCCACAATGAATATAAGAAGCAAGGAAATTCCTAAACATACACTGAAAATTAAAATACTGTTGCAAACGTTTTACTGTGGGTGTATGGTGTAAACAGTCCAACACGCAGGATAATGAAGGTTTATTTACAAATATGCAGGAAAACACGTAGCACAGGCACAGGAAACAATAGTTCTTGCACAGATTACCAATGTAAACAGACAACAATTCACAGGTAATGACAGTTCAGCACTTTGTTATCTAACAACACAAACAGTCAGCAAATAACTAGTAACGACAATAACTGTACTTTCAATAGCGCTCAGCTCACCAGCTTCCTAGCTCGCACTGCGGACGAAGCTCTAAAGTCGTCCCCAATGGATCAACACACACTCCGTCATCCAAGCGCTCTCCTTATGTAGTCTTCCGTGGCAGGCCGTGACGTCACATAGAATCTTCTAGTACATTCAAGCGTATCTTCTATCCTAATGGAAATATCGAGAAGATTCCGGCACCTTAGAGATTCCATATTTCGTCGCCAAAGTCGCCAAGGTCGGGGAACCAGACGTGGCTGCTGCTAACCATTCCATACTTACCCCTGTAAAACTCTCTTCTCACCCATAAGACTCACATTGCTGGGAAGCGACTTTCCATGTTTGTAACAATACATTAAGAATGCGATTGAAATTCCAATTTTCTTAGAACGTCTGTATGAGAGCCTCACGCCTTGATGGTGTTTTCTCGGACCCCCAGAGTTTTTATTTAAAAAAATGATTTCCTACGCTTTAATGCACAAATAAAATCGTACTTTTTCAGAATGTTTTTATTTTTATTATTTAAAAATTGTTTTGCAAATTTTCAACCGGAAAGAACAGCTCGTGCTCAAATGATACTCGCCAAAAGCGCCCGGCCAATTTCTGTGGTCGAAAGTGTGGATTTTCAACCTCTCGTGCAATCGGCTTGGCTGCTGCGATCTGAAATGCGATCGTTGTAGATATTTGTGTATGGTGGGGAAGCGAAGTTCTCTCGCGAAAGCGAAAACCACTGCCGGAGTCCCGTTTGAAAAGCGGGAGTAGGCGCAGTAGCCCTAGGGGAACGGAGAGACCGGTAGTGTGGTTTGCGTGGAACCTCCGTGAATGACCCACCTAAATGGATGGGCTGAAAATTGGAACGGTGTGGAGTGCTGTCACGCCATTTGCGCTGAGTGGAGTGATCGTGAATGTCCGGCTTAACAGAACGTCAGTTGGAATCTAGATCCATGATGGCGAACCTTTTTGAAAAGTGGGTCAAATTTTGTTCATTATTTTTTTAATACTAGCCCATGGTTCACTGAGTCATTGGCGTCGCTTGAAAAGAGGGGAGGAAAGGTGTGGTAATACCAATAATTTGGGAATTCCGAAAATTTATTAGCAGAAAACTCGGCAGTAGTACATCTCCATTCTAGGATGAAACGAATATGAGCTCCAAGTTAATGACCGACTGTCATGAGTCATACACAGATGCAGCGATACAGGGAGAATCCAGGGGGCCGCTATAGGAAACTATCGATAGTTTTGAGAAAGTCGATACTATCGATTGTTTCACTTGATAGTTCCGAAAACCTGATACTCGACGTGGCTTCGATAGTATCGTTAATTTATCGATGTTCAAGGAACACTAGTTGAGGTGGGTAGGATAAAAAATGTCATCGCAACTGAGCGTGCTCTGATGAAGTCAGATCACATGATGTCACGATCATAGGACAAAAGGAAGAGCGCATGCCGCCTAACTGCAAGTTATCTTCAAGTGTGCTGTGACGTCATGCCCTTTTTTCTTTTGCAAGACGTGAAGTGTTGTGTAATATTTGTAACGAATAAAAAATATATATTTGAAGGATTTTTAAAATATTTAAAGAAAAGAAATTTAGATAAAAGAATCGTTTCGCCATAAGAGAAACAAATTTAAAAATATCGTTTGGCCGTAAAAGAAATTCATTAAAAAATCGTTTTGTATCATTTCTTTTCTAAAGGTTATAAAAATACATTGGCAGCGATATTTTTGGCTGAGCGAACGTTGCCTAGCAACGAAGAAGAAGAAAAGTTGTTAAGATGAAATTCGATGAGGAATTAATGTAATGTGTGTGATGTGAGTGTTTGTGTAAAATGTCTGTGTGGAAATTGTCAATAAATATCTTATTTTTTTTAAAGAAGGCTCAAGATTCTTCATGGAATCCTGCAAATATAGAACAGTTGTGTTGGATTTTAACTGGGACCGGTGCTGTGCGTTTGACGTTCATGAATTAACTCCACTGAAAAAGAGAGGCGAAATGTGTATATTAGAGGTTATATTTTGAGATGTTGAAGTTTCGAAATCTGATCAAAGAAACTAAGGAAAGAAATTATAAACCGAATCGTGTTTTAACCCTCTGAGTGGTTCGGTCTTCTTTGTAAAGCGATTCCAAAAGCGAGCGATTGAAGAACCTTTATCTGTTTTAAAAGTGTGCCTTCCTCCCAACAGAAAATGTTCCGAAAGCGCTGC